>VMBQ01001203.1:10387-63851 GCA_007657795.1 Dreissena rostriformis
TGAAACTTGAAACTTGCTAATTTGATGAAACGCCTATTTATATAATTATATTCAATGGCGTTGTACAAAACATATAAATATACATACAATTTATAAAAAAAATAAGAGTGATTGATACTTTTATGCAGCATTAATTAAAGGATTAATAATCTAAAAATGTGTGATATAAATAAAAATAAAAATGCTGTAAGAAACTTAAGCAATAAAACAATACAGGCTACGATATTAAAACACATGAAAAATAAAATATTATGTAATAAATTGATATAACTAGGGTTAAGACAATAATTATAATGATATAATTAGCAAAGATTTGGCAACATGAAGACACTTTTTTCATGAACTGAAAGGATACGTGAAAGGATATTTCTGTACTCTAGCTGTCGGATACCACAGCTACCGGTCACCCGTCACCCTTACGGACACTCCTTTTGGGTTTTAACCTCATTTGAACTATTGTGACTACAAGTCACAAATATACTGACCAAGTGTGACTACAAGACACAACTTGAAGGTTAAAACTTCAGTGTGACTATAAGACACAGCTAGAGGGGGGCTAAGCGTGACTAAAAGACCGCTGTATGATGTCATTCAATAATTGAGCAAAGAAGCCCTAATGATTTTTGGTTACTGGTCACTTGTATAATTAATATTCTTTTCGAGCAAAGAAGCCGGCACAATTCTTTAATTTCTTGGTCCTCCGAGTCATGGTTGTTGGACAAATAAGCCCGTACAACTGAGTCTCAATTTGTTTTGAAATAACAGGTATTCAAATTAAAATAGGTTGTAAAAGTCTCTGAAGAGAAATGTTTTTAAATTCCTTTTGAAAATATCTATTGAGATAGAAGTCCGAATGCTTGATGGTAGGTCATTCCACAGTTTTGGACCAACAACTCCGAAACCCCTGTCCATGAAAGTTTTTCTCTTTGTGCGTTTCACATCATAACATCCGTCATACGAGGCAGTAGATCGCAGCTTACGTGCTGGTACTTTTTCTTTTAACATTTCTGTAAGGTATTTTGGCGCGTAACCATCAGAGCAATTATACATGAAGGTCAGTAATTACTGTAGAAGAGGCCTTTGTTTTCGTTTTATGCTTGACCTAAGAAAAACAGTTTGCTAAATATGTTGAACATTCAATTTAATGCAAACGTACCTTAACGAACATCTGAAAACAACTGTAATTTGTTCTTGGGATTATATAATTACCTAGTTGATGGAACATTGTATTCATTATTTAAATTGATAGATTATACATGAATGAAATAAGAAATTATATAGCATTGATGATAAAAACATGTTTAATTTTTATTTTCATTCATATAAGAGAAAGTTATGGAAAGCATAAGTCATATTCATTTTTTGTTTGTTTTGCAATCGTTTTAAATTATAACTATCACTTTAGAGAAAACGATGGATATTACCCAACCTGTCTCAAAGTAAAGTTCAGACACAGTTTTGGGGGTTTGACGACAACATGTCAGTGCGTTGTAACATTAGGTAGACGAAACACATTTTCTAGTTTAGATAATGTTTTTTTCCCACACATAACACCAAATACAATCGTGCGCGAGCTTTCTATAGAATGATCATATCAATCAATATACGTGAAAACAGAATGATTTCAAGAACTTCATTTGGTATTCAGTTATATTGAGCAAACACTTTTTTTCAAAGTTATATGACCTTAATCCCACTCAGCAAAATGCAATCTCAAGTGAAGATTTTAGATACTGGATATATGTTTAAAGCGGGACTGTACGATTTTTACATGTGTTAAATTTTAATNTGATGGTAGGTCATTCCACAGTTTCTGACCAACAACTCCGAAACTCCTGTCCATGACAGTTTTTCTCTTTGTGCGTTTCACATCATAACATCATTATGATGGTTTCGTGATGGGATAGAAGAAGATTGCGAAATCACTGGAGATCGATTAACATAATAAACAAATCGGATTCCTTGCCAAGTTTACAATAGACAATATTTGATTATCATCTCAGAAAAGTTGTCGCACTCAAGAAATGTATAAATATATACTTGTATAGTGATTGCAATTTTCGTGCAATGAACCGATTTGTCAGTGTGTACTACATTTTGTGTATTGGCAACTTTGAGACAATGCAATGGTTCAATTGACCTCTGGATATGTGAGATGTTGTTAAAATAATTAATAAATTAATGATGGTAAATAACGAAACCGTTCGGAAAAGTTACCGTTTGGAGAGATAGCAGTTAATATATTTAATACAGAAAAGAGACACATGCAACGTATAATACTGTTCAAATATGCTTTACTTTATGAACTTAGTTAAAACACGATTCTCGATGGTATACATGTAGATATATCATCAATTAATCATGCATGTTTCTTGTTTAATTTTTCTTGAGATTGAACTATTTCTTTCAAAATGAGCGGTCCATTAAACGGGTTTGTTTGGACTCGTTATTTCATGATAATGTGTTATACATTGTAATCATATTAAAGTTATCAAAATGAAGATTCGACGTTATTGTATGTGATGATTTACACATTAAAAGCCACGTTCTCACAGTTACTATACTTAAACAGAAACGATATACACATTTCGAAATTCTATTAATTTTTTATCAAACCAAATTTTAAGACATGGCACAAATATGGATATTTGTTTTTTTAATTGATAATCGTATTTCTAGATTGTTAGGCATTTTCTTCGTAGAACCATTACGTGAGTGTGTTATTTACCAGACATGTATTTAGCTTCTGCCTCCCAGACACATGCCTGAGACAGTTCTGGAGTTGACATGTGAAGCAGCTCGTGTTACAAGAAACCGTTTCCATGGCGACACATTCTTTTCAGAAATAGTGACTGCTGGCTCATCATTTTCAGATGTCAGCAAGTTAAATTCGGTGCATACAAAGAGTGATCCTTTTGCGGAAAACCTTGATCATTTTGCGGTTACGAAGCGTTCTGCTAAAATATCATTAAGCGATCCGTGTCGAATGTCCCAGTGTCAATTCAGTTTGTGAATAAACTGCCACCGCTTTGATCACTTTGCCCTTGGTAACTTGGTAACATTACAACAATTGAAAATGTGTTACTATCTTTATAAATCGAACTTACTGCAAGGAATTGACGCGTTAACTGCATTTTAACACTTCTTGTGAAATAACAACATTAACGAGTTTGTTCATAAGTATTTGTAGTCTGCATTGTAAAATCATATCATATCGTATCATACACAACTGATTATAAATTATGTCGGTCTATCACTTGTTAGACAAACCTACAACAACATTTTTAACACATTAAATGTATGCGTTCATATTTTAGAACTTTTCATTTTTCGCGATTCGTGGTTTACAGTCCCTTTAAGTGCATGCCATTGACTACTTGACGATATCATTAATCTGACACATGCATTTCACGCTTATCTGCTCCACTCATGTAACTGCTTCTCTGGATATGTATGTCTCATAATCAGTCAAATGCGTTCATGGATAATACGAGTATATCTTCTCGGAGTACTCAGGGTGTGTTTTAATAAGTTTTAAATCCTTTTATGTATTGAAATCATAGGAGAAAGACACGTTTATGTCCGATGGTCTACTCAGCATGCAAAGTTGTTTATTGAAATTGTTCTTACTTGACAAGAAAGGAGCATTTTTCGACAGAATGTTTCACGGACTATAATTATGTTTATTAGGGACATTCTTCGAAGAAGTTGAACGGACTATAAATGTGTGCAGACAAATTAGCATGGTTGTCAAAAATTATCACAACGCAATGATAATAAAAACACAAATTCCAGCGAAATAAAGGTATATTTGGATCAATTTGGGATCAAATTGTAACGAAAAAAGGTTAAAAATGCACATTGAATGATGTACATGCACATAGCAAAGTAACATCCAACATTCTTTTTTACGAATAGATACAAGAATAGCAAACTTTTTAATCATTGAGCAATCAGTCAGGTAAAAATTGTATTGTTTTTCTAGTGTTCATCTTTGTTTATGTTTGTAAACAGTTCAGCTTTTTGTGTATAGCAATTAAAGCTGGTAAAAGAAAATATCTTTCAACAATCATCGACGTTAATTTTGTAATTTATGTAAACAAATATTTTCAAATCATAACACCACAATTCGAAATCGGGGGCATATAGTACGGTGAAAACATTTCATATACGAGAAAACGAAAATGGAAGAAAATACTTAATATAAAATATGCTTTAGCATGTATGGTTGCAATTCGAGTTCTTCTGAAAGGAAGCACACATATCGAGATACACTTAGAAAGCAAGTTGAAAGCCTATATCACAATCACTCACTTTGCCTTAATATTCTTTACTAAAAAACCTTGTTCGAAAATATCTTTGAATGTTCTTACCAGAAAACATGCTTATAGAACGGACTCATTAAAAAAATATGTCAACAAAGAAGTCAGATATATATATATATATATATGTTTAATGAATGCATTCCGTGTTGAAAGTAAACAGATGCATTCAAATCCATTTACAATTTATATAATAAATCGACAGTGTAAACTTGATTACATTTAAGTTCACTTCAAAAAACAAATTAACGTTTAATAAACATGTGCGGGTGAAAATAACACCGATAATGTTGCAAACGACAGTACTTAAACCATGAAGGGGCATTTTTATCAAGATCTATATCCTTAGTCCAATCACTTTCCTTTAACGCAAAATCAGAGACGTAAAAGTCTCTTAAATATCGGTAGTTTTCTTGTCAATTGAACAACACATCAAGTTTAAAATTCACAGCAAGTACTAATTGACGTGTACTGCTATGTTCATTGAACGCGACATAAACAAATGTCGAGATGTTATGTGCTTCATAAATCGTTTCTTCCACTCCGCCCATAAATGACTGAGTACAGATTTGCATCTATTAATCCACTTGCACGGTTCCATACTCCACATACTGAAAAAGCACATATGGAACCATGGTATGCCAAGTAAATAGAATTGGAAGTTTGTGCTGTTTGGTTGGAGTATAGAAATAATGAAACTCCATATACATTATCAGGAGAGATTTTTGTTACAATCTGCTCGTCTTATATTTAAGGCAAATTACCAATCGCCAATCAACACAGCAACCATGATAAACTGAATACTGTCAGCTGGGTTCACCGCCTTTGTTGATGCAAGTCATTTGGGAGATTTAACTGAAATTAAGTCTTAAAGGCATGCAGAGTATTAAACTAAGAATCACACAAGTGTAACACATTTTGTAAAATATTAACTTCATAGTATTGCCATTCAATTCATATCCTATGGAGCACACGTCAACGGAGGCTGACTGCGTTCTAGTGAGGTTAATTTTAACTGACTGTCAAAATGGAGTCTTTTTCGCGTCTTGCAAGAATACTAAGTATATTTTTACCCGGTTAGCTGCTTGAGAAGCTTTAGAAGGTTCTTTCTTGGTAGAACTAGTAATTGGTTAACAGAAGATCTTTAGAATGCTCTCATATTGCTACATATTGGCTGCGCCACCAACATATCTATTTGTTAATTTTTTTCAGGGCGTACAGTTTGAATTGCATCAACATATATGAGCTGATCTTGAAACAAACATGCATACCAATCATTTTAGAATAGACGGATTCAAAAGATACTGGTTTAGCCTTGCTGCAGAAATATGGTGAAGTATCAGAAACCACGTTTCACGAACTGACATGTTCTAGTGGCATTAACCAGGTTTGGTCTTAGAAATATTGGTCCTTCAAATCTTTCCAGACATTAATTGTATAGTGTAGCGATCCTTATGTTACAGGTTATTCAGTTATTTCATTTTACACTCACCTAAAGTAAAACAGTTTATTTAAATTCAACTTTATAAAGTCGACTTTGTTAGTGTTGTTTGTCAATACAATATACATAGTTCTCGGTTGTAAGTAAGTTTCAGAGAATGCTTGGATAGTTTGGATGGATCTGGACATACGGTCTACGAGGTTTATCTCAGCTGTTTCAAAATAGGCCAAGTAGTTACGGTTGTGTATATTTTGGTAACAAAGAACCACTTATTTAGCAATTAAATGAATAAGACAGATTTAAGATTGAGCCAAATATAACTGGCTCACTTGACTTGCCCCACCTCTCCCACTTACTTTGGGGCTGATATAACCGAGGAGACTAGTATGCGGCCCTGTAACTCCTCAGCCCCGCCCCAGCTTGAATCGCTTTTGTATTTGATATTACTGTAGATATATAATACCTTTTACCAATGTTCGATTTGCCACATCTCGAGCGTTTATATANCTATATGAAAATGTAAAAAATACGTTAAACGCCCACTTGTATATTTATTACAAAATGATCAAACGAACATCTTAAACCTTTAGGCAAAATAAGGCATATAGTCTAAGGTATAGTAAGCAGTTATGGTTTAAGAGGCAAATCTAAAAGTCATTGTGTTTGACCGTCTGCGCATATTAAAAATACAATGCTCGGTCTCTTTCGCAGTTCTATTTAATCAGCAAACCCTCTCAAAGTTATCATGGTTGACCGTCGTTGTCCTCCAAAGGTTGGGTCGTGGTTGAAAATAAGTTAGCAACCAGTGGGTGTACAAAGTACCGTTGTCGGCGTAGTGGATCCCGGACCATGCCGTTGTCGAGTTGGAATTACCGTACAATGCGTTGTTGTATGCAACCACCCAGCCAAGAATGGTTGTGTTAAGGTTTGGCTTCAAGTATTTACCGGAAAGTGCGTAAAATCCATCGGCGTTTCCGACCGCCGTGAAGTATCGGCCGTCGATGTGGCCGCCGACGCAGGTGAACTTCATGACGGACTGGAGCTGGTTCCGCCAAACTCCCGCGATGCCGCACTCGTTCTGAGCAGTCGGTACAGGACCGTCGCAGAGACCTGTAATGGAAATATCAAACTAAACACTAACTTTGGCGAGCATTGTGCACTCGTTTGTTTTGTGTGTGTGTTTTTTTTTTAAACTTAGCATAATATCCATATAAATAATATTCTGGAAATACTATGAATACATATTTAAGAAACCACATTATGATGGTTCTATGTTTGTAATTTTGTAATCGTATTGTATCTCGTAATTTGGACAGTGCACGCGCAGTTTCAAATTTTATAGAGGTACTGGAGATCGTACCAAACGGGTTGTCCCTTCTTATTGCATGGCCCGTTGCAACAGAAAATAAGCAACACAACACTGTAGCCGTTGAAAACATTTCTGCTTTGTGACAGCTAATTTCTGAAAGAGATTTAATGCAATATTATATCAGCCATTCAATAATACGAATTAAAATTAAGTTAAAAAGTAATTCATGCGTTCCGTGCGTTTATATCATTCTTTAGTCAATTGACTTCAATTATGCATATGCTTAAAATATATGTTATTATTAACCAAGTTTTTTCTTTCTTCGATCCCCCATTATTAAAGATAGAACAAAATCTTAAATAAATCTTACTTGGTAAACACGAACGATCTAGCCGGCACGTTGATTAACAATAAGACGCGGAATGCCATGTCAAAGCTTTTTATACAATTTAGTGATCGTATAATGACTAATCAAGGGAATTTACGTTAACAGCAAACCACGTAACACAATTTAACGTATTCTGTCAAACATTATCGATCATTAAAATAAATGTAAACATCAGAGAAAACCTTATTTACATTTACAAGCAAAAATGTATCCTGTTGTGCTATGTTTATTTACACATTATTCACATGAGGTCGTGATGTGAAGACGCCTAGAAGCAGAAGTCGCGGCTCAAATATTTTGGATTATGTTAAAAAATACCGAACTGTTTGCAAAGCATGCTAAGGTGATGATAAACATAAACACGTTGTTAAATAGGATTTGGCAGCACTACATGAGAATAAAAGTGTCACAGCAACTCTGATCCAAGCTTAAGCCTTTTTTAATTGACGTTTGTCATTCAGCGGGAGTTAATGGTCAATTTGTGTCATTATGTGTGGTGTCATTATGGTTGGTAAGTTTGTTTTGATGACTAGAAATAATTATTCTTATAAAATCAAGTTTAAACNTTCAAATTTTGAGAAAAACATAGCACCTGTGTTAATAAAAACTTTGCCTGTAAACCTTACGTTTTTGGTATATATGATACAGCTGGTATCTTAACGTTGTTTCTTGCGTTATGTTTTCCAATACGTATAATTAAAAGTAGCCGTCAATTGTTCGGTATACGTACGTGGCAGATTATGTCGAGTCAAACACTTTGCGTCAAGCGGTATTACAGGTATACTACGGTTGTTGTTTTAAATTGAAAGTGCACTAAAAATACTCTAGTAACATTTTTTCCGTCATATCAGCCAGTCTCACTAGCAAACCAGCGGTATCAAGTACCAATATGTGTGTTATTCACACATATTTATAACACATATTTATCATATGTTCGACCGAATTTTAAGGAATACATTTACATCGATACATTTTTACATCGATTTGGTAAATATTGATTGCGTATATAATTGAACACAGCGAGCATACTTGATGTTGCCTATCATTTTACGTAATTGAGATGTATTCAAAACGATAACGATATAGCTTTATTGCTTTAAGGAAGCTTGTAAGAAGTTGCATCCAACACTCGATAACTAAATTAGGCATTCGAAATTTAACTAAATTCATTATTTAGGATCGTAACTGACACTTCGACATCGCGCCTGAGACACGGTGCTAATGCATAATGTCAATTATTGTCGTTATTAACCAGGAAGTTGCAGAATGGATGTCCTCAAATAACACGATGAGGTTGACACGAATGTTTGCTGGAAATGCACGCGAATATTGGTTATGTTTATACTTCTTTATAATGTAATACATAGTAAATATTATTTTATTACATAGAAAATCACATGTCATGAAATACGTATGCGCACATGGTCTATAAATCATAACTTGTTAAGAAAATAAAGAAACAAGAAACATGACAATGTCACGAAATCAAGTTTCCTCTTGTCAACGTTTCATTTATGAATTTAAATAAGTTTGTATTACCTTGCTAGGTATGTTTGTAAGCTACTTACAAACACACTTCTAGCGCAATATTTCCATCCAAACTAAAGTTCTTGCGAGGGAAACAGATTCAAGTAACAGTGACCATGTCTGTGTTCCAACTGGTCCCAAAACGCAATCCCAAGCTAGGTATTTATGTCAGCTACCACCATGCAACATTTAAACACAATACCCCTTAAAAATCAAGCTATTGCAAGGCAACAGTTTTTCAATTTTTATAAACATAAGCTCGATCTTATCCCAACTTGTCCCATATGCAATACTAAATTATTTATTCGTGTAAGTTATCTGGAGACAAACTTTACCCACATCCATGTAAGCTTCATGCATACACACATAATTTGATTGTGATGCCTCTATTCAAACTGAGATTATTGAGCATATGTAGTTTTCCTACTTTTAGTAACACTGATCTTAGCCTTTACCTAGACTGGTACAAATATAATCTCATTATAGGTGTTCTTGCAAGCTTGCTATATAAAAAGTTTCATCAATATATGTCAATGAAAAACTGAGGTTATCGACCGCAAACCACCGGCTTGTATTTCTATTTTTGCAACAGTAACCGTATCGATAAGCTACAAAAGCAATTCATATCTAGGTCGTCATGTAATCTACCTCCGCACAACATTTGAGTTCAATATAGCCATGCAAACTTAAGTTCTTGTGTGGAAACTGTTTTTTTTTAGAAACAGTGACCTTGACTCGATATGCCCTAATTACAATCCCAAGCTAGGTCTCTATGAAAGCTTGCTATATCCCACTTTTCATCAAGATTGATTGATGAAATTAAATAAAATTATCAGCGGGAAACCATCGGTTTTACACCGCCCGCGCGACATACAACAATCCAATAACGGGGACTTTCACTTTCAACCTCGTTGAAAACCTGGTGAATAAAGTGCTTTATCCACCGATTCATGTTCGCATCAAATTCTGTCAATACTGTAAACAACTATTACCAAGTGCTCTATACTATAAAATAACAGGAAAACAGAAAGGAAATTAGGAGATTAAGCGACCGTAGTAATGCCGCATTGGAGCGGTAAATACCAATTATTTCTTGGTCATCTTGATGGTTTCGTTATGGGCTTGAAGTAGATTACAAAATCACTGGAGATCCTTTTACATAATAAACAAATCAGATTCCTTCCCAAGTTTACAGTTATTTGGTGCAAATAATATCACAGACAATATCTGCTTATCTTCTCAGAAAAGATTTCGTACTCCAGAAATTTATAAATATATACCTTCATAGTGATTGCAATATAAACCGATCTGCCATTGTTAAGTTCATGTTGTGGATTGGCAACTGTGTGACAATACAATGGTTCTGTTGCCCTCTGGATATTTAAGATGTATTTAAAATCATTAATAAATCAATGATGGTAATTATCAAAACCATCCGGAAAAGTAACCGTAGGCAGAGATAGCAGAAACTATGTTTAATACAGAAAAGAGACACATTCAAGGTATACTACTGTACAAATATACTTAACTTTATGTACTACGTAAAAACACGATTCTCGATGGTATTCACGTACATATATTATTTATAACGTTATAAGCTTGATGACGTTGGTTGTGTTGAAGAGTTATATAATACATATAGTATACATCATATAACACAGATATATCATCAACTAATCAAACATGGTTCTTGGTTAAACTGTTTTTGAGATTGAAATTTTTTTTTCTTTCAAAATAAACGATCCACAAAACGTAGTGTGTTTGAACGGACTAAGCTGCAGTTATAATCTTAAATATTTATTAAATGATGTATTTAATTTCTCCTTTGTTATGGTTTTGTTTGCTTTTCTCTTCGATCTTGTGATAACCATCAGCTATCGGGTTGTATCATGTATACGTATATTTACATCTGTCAAACTGCTTCTGTGCTGCCTGCGTCACGTTATTTTTCCGGTAGATTTTCTTTCCGGCTGTTTTTCCTGCTTTATATTTTTCTTTCGGGTTTGATGAGCATATTTTCCGGAATTAAGTAACAATGTCCACATTTAGTCTGTAGCCCCCACATGTTGTATGTTTTGAGGTTTTTATTGTTGTTAAACTTATGATTATGATTATATTATTTATAACCTTTTTTGTTAGTCACGAGTCAGTCTGTTTGTAAATAAGTCAGTTGTAAGTGATTTCAGTGAGACTGTATTTTCAGCGAAAGTCTTGACTGTGTTTTAATGGAACAAATAATACTGTTCAAATATACTTTACTTTATGTACTTAGTTAAAACACGATTCTCGATGGTATTCACGTTCACGTGGATGCTCTAGTTTGTAGGCACATTTAGAAATGATGATTCTTTATATATAACTACATATGATTAATATATATATTAAAACGTTATAAGCTGGATGACGTAGGTTGTATTAAAAAGTTATATACATCCAATAGCACAGATATATCAACTAATCATGAACGGTTCTTGTTTAACTTTTCTTCTTGAGATCGACACTATTTCTTTCAAAAGGAGCGGTTAATTATACGTAGTTTGTTTGAACGGACTCATTATTTCATGATACTGTTTTATAAATCGTAATCGTATTAAAGTTATCAAAATGAACAGTCGACGTTATATTATGTGATGATTTACACATTATAAGCAACGTTCCCACAGTAACTATATTACAACATAAACGATATACACATTTCGAAATTCGGTCAATTTTCGATCAAACCAAATTTTTATTTTGTTTTATTGATATTTGTTTTTAGGTGGATAATCGTATTACTAGATTGTAAGGCATTTTCTTCGTAGAATCATTATGTGAGTGTGTTATTTTCAAAACATGTATTTAGCGTCTGTCTCCCAGAAACTTGCCTCAGACAGCTCTGGAATTTACACGTGCAGCTCGTGTTGCAAGAAACCGTTTCCATGGCACACATTTCTTTTCGGAAATAGTGACTGTTGATAGGCTCATTTTCAGATGTCAGCATAGCAACAACAAGCCTCGTTAATGAAGTTGAATTCGATGCATGCGAAGAGTGATCCATACGCGGACAATTTGATCATTCTGCGGTTTCGAAGCGTTCTGCTAAAGTATCATTAAGCGATGCGTCCGTGTCAAATGTCTCTGCCTCCATTCAATTTGTCAATATTTGATACAGCTTGGATCAATATACACTTGGTAAGATTGCAACAATTGGAAAATGTATTACTATCTGTATTTATCGGACCCACCTTACTCCAATGACTTGACGCGCAAACTGAATTTTAACACTTGTGGTGAAATAAAAGCCCTACATGTTATCCCATAAGTGTTCCAATCCGAATTGTAATACATATCATATCATACATAACAAAATATGCATTACTTTGGTCCGTCACATGTATGGCAAAGATACCCCAGAAGCTTTCATACATCGAGTGTATGCATTTACATGCACGGATGTCCTGATTAATGTTCCTTGACTCCAACCGAATAGTTATATCCACTTAATTGACAACTAAATTGCATTCTAGGACATTGCTTATGTGTTGTCAGGAGTAATTTTCTGTTGTTGGGAGAACCAGGCCAACGAGTCATTAGCTTATTTTACAATAATTAAATATACGTGTCCATGTGCATTTTGTTCTTGAACTCCTATACAACAAACTGTACTCATATCGGTACTATTCCAAGATAATTGAGACATTAATAACTTATAAAATTTAAATTCGTATTTTATGCGGTTGCAAGACAAAATTAAATTATAACAATACAATAATATACAATTATTGACTAGAGAGTAATTAAATATGATCTTATATTCACTGATATTAAGTCATATTGACCGAGGCGCAGGCGGTATGATAATAACTTGGTATTAACTGCACAATATTGACTATGCTATAGTCTGGTTTAGCCGTGGGTAATTTTCATAAAATTGTTACATCACAAATATTTTATAAATATATGACCATGAATCATTATGAAAATAATTATTAACCTTTCTTCTTTAAGTTTTGTTGCTTTTTTTCAAATGTTTATCGTCTTTAAACATCAAAATAATCGACTGTGTTGATAGTGTCAAACTACCACCATAAAAATAAGCTTCCGGTTGATTCGTGGGTTCTGATTGGCTGCCAGAATTTCAAGATTTGCATACTATAAATAGCCTTTAAACTGACCTTGCAGGACAGGTTAATTTCTTGCGAAAAAATGTCAACAGACGACGTAGCATGGTAAATACTCCTACATAAACGATTTTGTGTTAGTTTAAAACACTATATGAACAATACATAAATGAGGAAATATTTCATAAGGACCTATCAAGTTATGATGAATTACACTATTTACTTGTTTTTGACGCATATTTGATAGGAAAAAATGGTGAACGTGTCAAAACATTTTTCCGTAACGAACTGCGTCATGTGCGAACGTTCTATCGCGATATTTCACGCGATATCTATACCCACGAATCAAACAGAACCCACGACTCAACCAGTAACAACCATACTGGGCGAAATAATAAATCTGACATATGTAAATACACGCCTCACTGCTCCACTTACGTTATTGCTTGCGTATGTCGCCTAATCAGTAAAATGCGTTCATTTTTAATACGTGTATAACTACTAGGAGTATTAAGATGGTATTTCATTAGTTTTGCATCCTTTTATGTATTGAAATAAAAGAAAGACCCTTTTAGGTCTGATGGTCTACTTGGCATGCAAGTGTGTATATATATTGTACTTACGGGACAAGAAAGAAGCATTTTTCGACAGCAAGTTAAACGGACTTTAATTTTTTTAGGAGGGAAATTCTTCGACATAAAGTTGAGCGGACTGTTATTTTGTTATGGAGTTACTTTCTTCGACAAAATTGTGAACGGACTTTAATCTTGTGCATAAACCTTAGCATGACTTTCAAAAATAATCATAAAACAATGTTAATAAAAACGCATTTTCAAGCGTCATAAAGGTATACGCGGATCATTTGGGGGTCAATTTGTAACACACATATTTCAAAATACACACGGAACGATGTACATGCAAATAGCCAAATTGCATCGGAAATGCACGTTTACGAAATGATAATCAATGTGACCAAAGTTTTAAAAAACCCATTCTGTTTAACATTTTATTTAAACAGTTAAGCTTTTTAGTAGAGAAATGAAAGCTAGATTTTTTTAAATATTTTTTTTAAACAATCATCGACGCCAAACTTGTAATAAGAATTACACATATTTTCCCCATTTCACAATCGTTCGATGCAAATTGTGATGCACACAAAAAACGAGAATGGTTGTTAATACTCAATATGTAAAAATATTACATATGCTTTATCATGTGTTGTTGCAATTCGAGTTTTGCTGAAAGGAAACAAACATATTGAAAGTCTATAAAATAATCGGACTTAAAATTATTTCCTGAAAGTTCTTATACGAACGTATCTTTGAATGGTCTAATCATACAGCATGTGCATAGAACGGAAGCACAAAAATATGTCAAAAACGAATTCATATACATTGTCTTTTAAAGAATGCATACCGTGTTGAAAGTAAACACGTGTATTCAGGATCCATCTAACATTTCTATAATAAATCGACAGTGTTAGCTTGGTAACTTTTAAGAGCACTTCACAAAACAAATTATAGTCAAGTACTTAAACACCGATAACATATAAAGAAACTATTTATTCCACGATGGCATTATATGGCGTTAAATAAAGAAAAAATTAAAAAAAGGATATGGTCATTCAACCCACGTATTGTATGGTTGTATCTATAAGGATTTGCGTTCGTAATATTTACATGCATCTATGTTTCTATAAATTATTTGATATTGGCTTGGAGGTTTGCAAGAATCCAGGACATTTCAGAGAATATAAATATTTTGCGTCATGTCATGCAGACAATAACATTTAAAAATTGTTACATGTTAATGGTCACCGGTTTCCCTTTGCGTCTGTTAACATCAAATAAAGTGCCGCGTAACAATACTGTCGTTATGATATGCTCATACTTATGAATAATCTAAATTTTAGTGCGCGTTTTTGTTTAAATTCTTAACGAAATTCTTTAATATGTTAAAATGTATTAAGATCTATATCCTTGATCCGGTCACTTTCATTTAAGGCAACAACAAAGACAGAAACGTTTCTCAAATAACATAAGTTTCCTTGTAAATTAAAAAACGCGTCAAACAATTCACAGCAAATAATATTAACGTTTACAGCTAAACGAGCTATGTTGTGTCAATCAATGCGACATTCAGAAAATATCGAGATGGTATGTCCTTCATAAATCATTTCTTCCACACCGCCAATTAATGTCTGAATAAAGATTTGCATCTACTACAACTTATATTGAAAAAAAATAATATTGAACCATGTTATCAGAGTTAAGAGAGTTTACATGTGTGTGACGAATGTTTGGTGGGAATAAAGGAATAATGAAACTCCAGAAACATTATCAGGAGAGGGAGAGAAATTTTCGTAACAATCTGCTAGTCTTTTATTTTAGGCACGTGATCAATCGCCTATATAATACAGGTCGATACATATAAAACAATACTCAACAAAAACAATAAAAAGTGTTAGGGCATTAGACGCTTACCTCTGTGTCTTTTTATAATAACTATACGCCAAAATTAAAAAGAAATAAGAAAATGCAATCTGTTAACATCAAATAAAGACTGCATTTTTAGCGATAATGAATGAAGTTGTAACGTGTGACGTGTTTACATGACGTCACGAGCACATGCGCTGAATATTTGCAAAATACGTAAATGTAAATGTTATATATCTTGGTATCAAATTGTGTGTTTTGTTAAATCGGCTTCATCTCTAGATTTACTGAAAATGATGACATAACAGTTGATTCCTAGACACTTGACGTTTCTCCAAACATTAACTGTTATAAGTACTTGCTGACTTGATGTAAATATCACAGGCACGTCGTTATCAGTGTGTATATTGATTCGTATGGTGTCCTCTTTGTCCTTTCTAAAACAGAAAACAACAAGACAAAAACCAACCTAGTTGTATAACAATAGAAGGCATGTTGATAAAATCATTAAAGCTAGCTAAATTGATATGAATATTAATTACCTTTGATGGTTCCCATGTTTGCAAATGTGATAACAGCACGTGGATATCACATCGATACATTTTATCATCGTTTTCAACATATTGATTGCGCAATTGACCACAACAAGCATAATTGTAATTTATGTGGCCTATTATATAATATGACTGAGATGTATTTAAAACGATAACGTTATTGCTTAATTGCTTTAGGGAAGCTGAGAAGAAGCAACATCCAATACTCGATATCTAAATTAGGCACTCTGAATGTAACCACACGCATTATTAAGTATGGTAACTGACACTTTGACTGAGACGCGGTACCAATGCATTATGTCAATCAGTGTCGGTATTAATAAGGAAATTACATTATGGATGTTCTGAAATAACACAATGAAGAATTGCGGTTGACACGAACGTTTGTAGGAACGAACGGCTGGTAATCACGTATTATTGTGACATATGTGTAGACTGCACGCGAATGTAAATTAATAAATATGAAATATTATATTTAAAGTGTGGTTTAAAAAATAAGAATATATATAAGATCTAATTATTGACGTCATAAATCAAATTTCATTAAATACGTATGCGTCTATATGGTCTATAAACCTTCGCTTTTAATGAAAATAAAGTATCAAGAAACATGCCAACGCAACGAAACAAGTTTGTTTTAAGTTTAAGTTAGTAATTTAAATAATTGTGCAATCCCTTACACTAGAAAGGTTTCTGAGATTTGCATAAAAAATGTGTCAAAGTTTTCCAACGCGCACAAGAACTGACATGTCATTAAGACCAGTCGGTTGGTTACCAATAATTGCGAAAATCGAATCAAGAAAACAGATTTTTTTCCATAAACTATGCTCTATGAACACTAAATATCTCACAGAACAACTATTTGAGTACCTACTATCGCTCTTCATTATCCGAGGCAATTCATCACATAAAGGGTTTATACCAGACTAATATGCAGTTATGTAAAAGTATAACCGTTTGAACCATTATACAGTTTATTGTGATCCCAGTACTATCCCTGCTAAACGGTCGCGGACACTTATTGCAAACAATGCGATCCGCAAATATCACACGGAGCTGTGGACAACGCGCGTCACAGGTGATCCAGAATTTGCGCGATTTAGTGTTTTTCGCCCACACATCTGGGCCGCTCGCATCTGCACCGCGGCGAGGACATCTCGCGAAACAATGGAAGCCTCGGTAGCTGTGCGTGTCATAGTGAACACACGGGAACAAACTCCCGGACATCATTGCAGACACTATGGTCTCTTAATCATAAACAGCGACATTCATGCCGTCGCCTCTTGTAAAAGACCGAGAGAATATAGACTTACAATCCTACGAGCGTGTAACATTCTCGACAAAACTAATCCATATGATCTGGTGACATTATTACTATCAGCGGCAAACATCCTTGATGACGAGACAACCAGGAGTATATGTAACTGCATTCATATGTGTATTACATAAAAGTAACTGTAATTTGTTTTAAAACAAACAGACGTTTTATTGATCTCTTTATACATAATATTCTGATGTAAATTATGATTTATGTAAATAGTACTTAACTCGATGTCTATATATGTGAATGTTTATTTGCTTTATATTGCATGTATCGAAATCACTGAAAAGTGGATATAGGAGTGTGTGTTTTTAGATATAGGGTACGTTTAAGCTATTTATAAACAAATGTGCAGCGCAATTTCTACATCCGAACTAAAGTTCTTGCTCGGAAGTCAGTATTTCTATTTTAAGTAACAGTGACCATGGTTTTGTTCCAACTGGTCCCAAAGGCTATCCCACGCTAGGTCGGTATATAAGCTACCAACATGCAAGATTTCTGAACAATACCCCTATGAAAAAATAAGCTATTGAACATAAAACGTGTTTTTCTCTATTTTTAGAAACATTAACCTTGATCTTAACCCAACTGGTCCCATCTGAAATCATAAACTATGTTTTCATGTAAACTATTACAAAACAAAATTTCAGCACATTAACCCCCTTTTTTCTATGTTTTAGTAACTAGCAATATTGAACTTGGCCTTCATTCGACTGGCCCCAAATAAACCCGCACGCTGGGTCTGCATGTAAGCAACCTATTCACAAAATGTTATTAGTAGTATCAGTCATCTTGACCTGTACATGAGTGGCTCCAAATGCAATCCCAAGCTAGGTCTGCAGGTTAGATACATACACTCAAAATGTGGTAGTTATAACTCTATATAAACTGAAGTTATTGAGCGTATGCCGTTTTCTAGTATACTTTATAAGACGCGCAAAGAATTTAGAGATACTTTTTATATGGGTTAAATTCTTTGGCTCCAAATATTACCAATATAAAAAGTAGCTTAATATTTGAGAGTGTCAACAAGTTGGACTAGCCGTTTTCCTACTTTTATTAACAATGACCTTGCCATTTACCCATCCTGCCCAAAAATAGTCCCATTCTATGTGTTCATGCATGCTTGCTTTTTAGTGCTAGTAAGTCATTGATCGGAAACCACTTGTTTGCTGGTTTTTTTTATAGCAAAAGTGACCTTGATCCGACTGGCTACAAAAGCGATTCCTATCTAGGTCTTCACGTAATCTATCAGCGCACATTTGAGTTTAATATCGCCATACAAACTAAAGTTTTTGAGCGGCAACTGTTTTTCTATTTTTAGTGACAGTGACCTTGACCAGGTTTGTCCCATATACAATACTAAGCTCTATACAAGCTTGCTATATTCAATGTTCATCAAAATTGATTCATGAAAACAAGTAATTGACAGGAAACCAGCGGTTTGACACCGCCCGTCCGCACGCTATACAATCTAACCAGGATTTTTACCTTCGTTGACAACCTGATTAATAAAGTGCATTGTCCACTGGTTAGCGTTCGCATCAAATTCTTTAAATTAATTGTATATACTGTGAAAACACTGTAACCAAATGCTCTATACTATAAGAATAATAGGACTTCAGAGAGGAAACTGGGTGATTAAGCGACAATTTGAGCGGTCAATAACAATTATTTCTTGATCATGTTTATGGTTTCTTGATGTGATAGAAGAAGATTACGAGCTCATTGGAGATCGGTTTACATAATAAACAAATCGGATTCATTTCCAAGTTTACCATAGATCAAATCCTCCTGTGAGAATTCTGACTTCCGTAATTTGGTGCAAATCATATAAGAGACAATATCTGCTTATCATCTCAGAAAAATGTTTGTACTCAAGAAATTTATAAATAAATACTTTCATAGTGATTGCAATTTTCGTGCAATGAACGGATATGTCAGTGTTTACTACATGTTGTGGAGTGGCAACTTTGTGACAATACAATGGTTCAATTGACCTTTGAATATTTGAGATGTTGTTAAAATAATTAATAAATCAATGATGGTATTTAACGAAACCATTCCGAAAAGTTACCGTTGACAGAGATAGCAGAAAATATACTTAATACAGAAAAGAGACTATTCAACAAATAAAACTGTTCCAATATACTTAACTTTATGTACTTAGTTAAAAAGCGATTCTCGATGGTATTCACGTTCATGTGGATGCTGTCGTTTGTAGGAAAACTTAGAAATGACGAATCTTTAAATATAAGTACATATGATTAATATATATATATATTATAACGTTATAAGCTTGATGATATAGGTTGTATTATAAAGTAATATACATAAAAAAACACAGAGATATCATCAACTTATCATGCACGGTTCTTGGTAAATCTTTTCTTGAGATTCAAACTATTTCTTTCAAAATAAGCGGTCCATAAAACGATGTTTTTTAACGGACTTAGCTGTAGTTATAATCTTAAATATTTATTAAATTGGTCATTAATTTCTCTTGTTTAGCGTTTTTGTTTGCTTTACTCTTCGCCCGTGTGATAACCATCTGTTCCCGGGTTATATCTCATATATGTAGATTTACATCTGTCACGCTGCTTTCATACTTGATTACCAATAAAAATATAACAAATTATTACTTGTTATTTATGATAATGTTCTATAAATCGTAATCTTACTAACGTTATCAAAGTGAAGAGGCAAACTTATTTAATGTTAAAATTTTCATATTCTAAGCAACGTCCCCACGTTTCTAAAGTTAAACAGAAACGATTAACACATGTCTAAATTCGTTCATTTTTTATATAAACGATGTCACATATATGGGTGTTGGGTGTTTTTAAATGAATAATCGTGTTTCTATATTGTAAGATATTTCATCGTAGAATGTTGGTGTTATTTACCGAACATGTATTTAGCGTCGGTCTCCCAGACACTTGCCTCAGACAGTTCTGGAATAAACATGTGAAGCAGCTCGTATTACAATAAACCGTTTCCATGGCGACACACTTCTTCACGGAAATAGTGACTGTTGATAGGCTCATTTTCAGATGTCAGCATAGCAACAACAAGCGCAGTTAATGAAGTTATATTCGGAGCATATGAAGAGTGATCCTTATACTAAAATTTGGGTAATTTTTCGGGTTTGACGCGTTCTGTTAAAATATCATTAAGCGATGGATCATCGTCAAATGTCTCTGCGCCAATTCAGTTTTTCAATGTTTGCCATCGCTTGGCTTAATTTGCACTTGGTAACTTGGTTACATTAAAACAATTGGAACATGTCTTACTATCTGAATTTATCGAACCCATCTAACTGTTAGAAATTGACGTGAATACTGCATTTTAACACTTTTTTTGAAATAATAGCATTAACGAGTTGATTCATAAGTGTCCACAGTCTGCATTGTAAAAACATATCATATCATACACAAATAAATATAAATTATGTCGGTCTGTCATGTGTATGGCAAACCACTTCAGCTTTCAGACATTAAATGTAGGAGATCATATTACATAGATGTCATGATTCATGTTCCTGGACTCAGAACGAAAAGTTATATCCACTTAATTAACAACTAAATTGGAGTCTGGGACATTGCTCATGCTTAGTCAGTGGTTATTCCCTGTTGTTAGGAGAATGAGACCTTTGCTTTTGAATGCGTGACCTAAAAAGGATAATGCACACATACGTTTACAATAATTGAATATTCGTATTTATGTACATGTTGTTCTTGAACTTCAAAATAACAAATTGTACTCATACCGTTAATATTCAAAAAGAGTTGAGACATTTATAATTGTAATCTCAATTATAGCTCAACTTAAAAGTCAACGTATTGTATAGGATTGCAGGAAAAAAATCGACAATAAAAAATGCAATAAGATACAATTATTAAATATGATCTGATATGGTAGACTGTCATATTGACCGAGGTGCAGGCGGTATGCTATTAACTTGGTATAATGTGCACAATATCGACCACTGGACGAAATAATTAATCTGAAACATGTAAGTACACACTTATCTGCTCTACTCCTGTAATTGCTTCC
The DNA here is from genome assembly GCA_007657795.1 of Dreissena rostriformis. Classification (NCBI taxonomy): domain Eukaryota; kingdom Metazoa; phylum Mollusca; class Bivalvia; order Myida; family Dreissenidae; genus Dreissena; species Dreissena rostriformis. The sequence goes on from VMBQ01001203.1 coordinate 31,844, forward strand.
CGGCTAATGTATGTCTCATAATCAGAACATACAATATAGACCTACGTGTATACGTCCTCGGAGTATTCAGAGCGTATTTCATTAGTGTTGCATCCTTGTATGTATTGCAATCGAAGGAGAAAGACACGTTTAGGTCTGATGGTCTACTTAGCATGCACATTTGTATATCTTAATTGTACTTACGGAGCAACAAAGGAGCATTTTTCGACATTTTTTAAAACGGACTATAATTTTGTTTATTAGGGACATTCTTCGACAGAAAATTAAACGGACTATAATTTTGTTTATTTGGGACATTCATCGACAAAAAGTTGAACGGACTATAATTGTTAGCATGACTGTCAAAAATAAGCACAGTAAAATGTTAATAACAGAACAAATTAAAGCGTAATAAAGGTATAATGGTGTCAATTGTGGATCAATTTGTAACAAAAATAGTTCAAAATACACATTAAATGATGTACATGCACACAGCAAAAATGCATCGGGCATGCATGTTTACTAATAGATAATCGGAATAAGAAAAGTGTTAATCAAACAATCAGTCTGGTAAACATTGTTTTGTTATCCTATTGTTATGATGTTTTTTTATGTTCTAGAAAAAATATAATTGTTAACAATCAGCGATGTTAATCTTGTAATTATAATTACACATATTGTACTTTCCCCATTTCATAATCGTAGGTTGTTATGGTCTTTTCATGGTACGGTCTACGAGGTCCATCTCAGCTTTTCCGCTGGAATGGCTGCTGTATTTTATCTTACTGTTGATATATTATTGATTTCAACCTATTTGCGATTTGACACATCTAGGGTATTGTTTATACGCTAATTTGGCAACTTTCTTGGATGTTAAAGAAATTATTCTTTCTTGGAAACATACTGTATTCAATGTTTGAGCAAAAACAAACCACCTCTGTTTTTTCAACCCTTGACTGTTAACCTTTCGTTGTTGGTTTATATGAACAGCTGTTATGGTAACTTTGTGTAAAACGCTGTAACCTAGGTTTGAGCGGTGTTTGTAATTTGTAAAAAATGTCAGGATACAAAAAGATAGGTTAAACCAATATTTTCTACAATAAATTATTATAGATAAAATAGTCCAAGAAAAATGGAAAATAAAAAGTCGAGAATTCGGTCATATTTTAATGTACACATGCGCAAATACTGTGTAGCTTCTATTTTGAAAGATATTTGAACGAACGTAAATTAAGAACAGATTTCCAGTAGATTTTCCTTAAATAACTTCTATTCCGAAGTTAATCATCTTCAAACAAAAAAACGAGGGTGGCACGAACACCGTAAAGCCGGATGGGCTAATTGATATGCGGTGCCAATGCATTATGCCAATTATTGTCGTTTTTTACAAGGAAATTGCCTAATGCATGTTCTGAAATTAGAATAAGAATTGCGTTTGACACGAATGTTTGTCGAAGCAAACGGCTGGTAATCACGTATTCTTGAAAGAGATTTTTGGAAATGCACGCTTGTATAGGTTATGTAATACATATTTAATATTATTTTTAAAGTGAGGTCTAAAATAATAAGAATATATAGAAGATATAATTATTGACGTCACAAATCAGATTTCATGCAATACGTTTGCGTACATGATCTATAAATCATTACGCCTAAATAAATAAAGAAACAACAAACATGCGAATGACACGACACCAGGTTTCCTATTTTCAACGTTTCAATCATAAATTAAAATAATTTTGCAATCCTTTGTTAGGTATGTCTTTTAGCTTACTACAAACACAATTCTATCTCAATATTTCCATCCAAACTAAAGTTCTTGCTAGGGAAACAGTGTTTTTCATTCAAGTAACAGTGACCATGTCTTTGTTCCAACTGGTCCCTAACGCAACCCTGAGCTAGGGTGTATTTAAAAAACCACCATACAAACTTAAAGAAAGATTTCCCTGCAAAAAAAATCAAGCTATTGCATGGAAACAGTCTTGTTTTATTTTTTTACAAATATAGACCTTGATCTTAGCCCAACTGGTCACATATGCAATACTAAAGTATTTATACATGTAAGCTATCTGAATACAAACTTTCAGCACATACTTGTAAGCTACATATATACTCCAACAATTTGAGTGTGATACTTCAATCCAAACTGAATTTATTAAACATATTCAGTTTTCCTACATTTAGTAACAATGATCTTGGACTTTACCTAACATGTCCCAAATATAATCCCATTCTAGATTTTCTTGCAAGCTTATCGACCGAAAAGCACCGGCTTGTTTTTTCTATTTTTTGCAATAGTGACCTGAACCCGATTAGCTACAAAAGCAATTCTTAGCTAGGTCTTAATGTAACTACTTGTGTACATTTGGGTTTAATATCGCCCTCCAAACCCTAGTTTTGAGCGGAAACTGTTTTTTTTTTATTGTTTTAAGGAACAGTGACCTTGACCCGGTATGCCCTAATTACAATCCTAAGCTAGGTCTCTATGCAAGCTTGCTATATCCCACTTTTAATCGAGATTGATTGATAAAAACAAGTTGCTGACGGGCAACCAGCGGATTGACACCGCCCGCACAACAAACAACAATACTATAACGTGGACTTTAACTTTCAACTTCGCTGAAACCTGGTAAATAAAGTGTTTTTTTCCCAGCGATTCACGTTCTCATCAAATTCTGTAAATATTTTGAAAAACTGTTTCCAAGCACATAGTACATGTATATATATAGTCTATACTATATCATAACAGGCATACAGAGAGGAAATAAGGAGATTAAGCGACTATAGTAATGCAGTATTGGAGCGGTCAAAACCAATTATTTCTTGATCATCTTTATGGTTTCGTGATGGGCTAGAAGAAGATTACGCAATCACTGGGGATCGGTAAACATAATAAAACAAATTGGATTCCTTGCCAAGTTTACCATAGATCCAATCCTCCAGTGAGAATGCTGACTGTCGTTATTTGGTGCAAATCACATCAAAGACAGCATCTTCTTATCATCTTAGTAAAGCGTTCGTACTTAAGAAATTTATATATATATATATCCCTTCATGATGATTGCAATTTTCGTGCAATGAATCGTTCTGTCAGTGTTTAGTACATGTTGTGGATTGGCAACTGTGAGACGATACAATGGTCATATTGCCCTCTGGATATTTGAGATGCTTTACAAATAATAAATAAATCTATGATGGTTTTAAACGAAACCATTCGGAAATGTTACCGTTGGAAGATATAGCAGTAAATATATTTAAAACAGAAAAGAGACACATTCAAGGTTTAATACTGTTCAAATATACTTTACCTTTTTATTTAGTTGAAACACGATTCTCGATGATATGCATGTAGATATATCATCAACTTATCATGCATTGTTATTTTTATTTTTTTCTCAAGATTCAAACTATTTCTTTCAAAATGGAACGGTGTTTGTTTGAACAGACTCGTTATTCCATGATAATGTTTTATTTATCGTAATCTTATTAAAGTTATCAAAATGAAGAGCCGATATTATTTCATGTGACGATTTACACATTCGAAGAAACGTTCCCACAGTTACTATACTAAAACAGAAACGATAACACATTTTAAAATTCCGTAAATTTTGTATCAAAGCAAATTTAAAACGATGGCACAACTATGGATATGTGTTTTAAAATAAATACTCGTATTTCTAGATGGTAAGGCATTTTCTTCGTAAAATCATGTCGGTGTGTTATTTAACAGACATGTATTTAGCCACTGTCTCCCAGACACTTGCCTCAGACAGCTCTGGCATTGACATACGAAACAGCTCGTGTTACAAGAAACCGTTTCCATGACGACACACTTCTTTTCCGAAATAGTGATTGTTGATAGGCTCATTTTCAGACGTCAGCATAGCAACAACAAGCGCCGTTAATGAAGTTGAATTCGGTGCGTTCGAAGAGTGATCCTTACACGGAAAACTTCACCATTCTGCTGCTGGTTCGTCAATATTTGCCACCGCTTAAATCAATTTGCACTAGGAAACTGTGTAACATTGCAACATGTAGGAAATGTGTTACTATCCTTATTAATCGAACCCATCTAATTGCAATGAATATACGCGTAAACTGCATGTTAACACATTTAGTGAAATAATAGAATAAACGAGTTGGTTCATAAGTGGCCCCAGTCTGCATTAAAAACATATCATTTCATAAATAACTGATTATAAATTATGTCGGCCTGTCACGTGTATGGTAAACCTACTACAGCATATTCCAGACATCGAATGTAGCAGTTCATACTGCAAAGTTGTCATGATTAATGTTCCGGGACTCGAAAAGCTATAGCCACTTAATTGACAACTAAATTGGAGTCTTGGACATTTCTCATGTTAAGTCAGTGGTAATTTCCTGTTGTTAGAAGAACTTTGTCAATTTGCTTTTTACTGCGTGGCCTATAAAGGATAATGCACATATACGTATACAATAATTGAATATACGTGTTAACGTACATTTTGTTTTTGAACTTGACTTTATGTTAACTTGATTTCATTTAATACACATCTCTTATTACGATACCTCTTAGACCGTTTCCTTAGTAGAAATAGTATTTGGTGTCTTACCAGAATAAATTGAGAATGCTCTCAGAAAGGGAGCTAATCTGGGACCATTTTCGCTTTGCGGACACCATATTGGCTACATCCCCAAGATCTCTATTTATTACATATTTGCCAGGTATACAGTTTTAATTGCATCAATATATATATATAACCTTTGGTCTTTAGATTTGATGCTTTTTTCCAATGTTTATCGTATGTAAATATTAAAATAATCGATTGTGTTGATAGTCTCAAACCGCCATCTTAAAGGTAATGTCCTTCTTGAGTCGATGATTCTGATTGGCTGTTCCAATTTCAATATACAATATACCGTCTGATCATAATATTACCAATCACTTGTCCGAAGTAGAAGAAGAACTATTCAATGATGAAATCACCGATGAAGAAATTGTATTAAGTATAAAAGCTCTTCATGATTCCAAGAGCCCAGGTCAAGATGAAATTCCCCCTGCATTCTTTAAATATTCGCATACATTTATTTTACCAATATTAGTGCATTTATTTAACCGAATATTTAATAAAGGCTACTTTCCATCGGACTGGAGCTCCGCTATAATAGTTCAAATACATAAAAAGGGTGATCTTAACTCTCCTCAAAACTATGTTGGATATATTTGGTAAATTGTTTACTAGTGTGATTAATAGACGATTAACGTTCTATGCTAACGCGTTTGCTAAAATACATGAGAGTCAATCCGGATTTCGAGTTGGTTATTCGACAATAGATAACGCGTTCGTACTGCAAACGCTAATTTCAAAAATATTGTCCAAAAAACGCGGGAAACTTTACGTAGGTTTTATTGATTTTAAAACTGCTTATGACTCAGTAGACCGCAGTATTCTATGGCAAATCTTACAAGAAGCTAACATTCAGGGTAAACTTTTTAATATACTAAAGGCTATGTACGAAAACGTCAAGGCTCGTGTCCGATGCAGTAACGGGTACACGGAATTCATTGATTGCAAAATCGGTCTTAAACAAGGGTGTTTGGTCTCACCACAATTATTTTCCTTTTTCATCAACGAATTGGTACAAGAATTATTAAATAACGGCGTGAGTGGGATACAAATTTCACCAAATGATGCTGAAATTTGTTTGCAGACGATGTTGCTCTTTTAGCTGATACAGTTTTGGGTTTACAGCGCAAACTCGATTCATTGCACCAATTCTGTACGAGAACAGGATTACAGGTGAACATACCGAAATAAAAAATATGGTCTTCAAAAAGGGGGGAAAACTAGCAAGGAATGAACAATGGAGTTATGCGGGTTCTTTAATTGACGTTGTTCAGTCATTCACCTACGTTGGTGTCTGCTTCTTTTCTTCTCTTGTATTAACTAAAATGGCTAATGAAAATGCAACTAAGGGGAAACGTGCATTGAATGGCATAGTATCGTCCCTGTATAAATATGGTCAGCTATCTTATTCAGTCTTTTTTAAACTGTTCGACAGTAAAATAAGNAATTCCGCTATACAATTTTAAGAATAATATACGAAAGTTTCTATGATTGTTGTAGGTTATATGCAGGGACTATAACGCTGTATATTTACTTGAAACTTGAAACTTGAAACTAGTTGTATGCTGTTAACACTCTTAAAAATTGATTGCAGAGAAAGTTACTTTCTATGATGAGTGAGACCACCGTTTGTGAAAAAATGTCAACAGACGCTATAAAATCGAAAATACTAATAAATGAAGGATTTTGATACTAAGAAACAATATAAAGGAAGACATATTGTTTGTATTTGATAAGAAAGTATTGAGGCATGATGAATTAGAACATTTTCAAGTTTTGTCGAATGTTCGATCAGCAAAATGATCGTGACTATGTCAAGACTTTTTACCGTAACGAACTGCATTATGTGCGAACGTTCTTTCAAGTGATTTCACGCGATCTCTATAATCACGACTTAAAAAGGACTCACGACTCAACAAAAACAAGCCATATATTTGTGCTGATCTTAAAATATACATGCATGCCAATAAATTTTAGGAAAGAAGGATTCTTAATTAACTGGTTAAAAACTTCTGCATAACTATGTTGAACTCGCAGATAAGAAGCTTATCATATCAAAGTTCTCCTCTTTTCATGAACAAAAGTGTGCCAGTGATGTTTAACATGTTTGGTCTCAGCAAGATTGTTCCATTAAAGTCCAGGCAAATGGAAAATAAAAATTCGAAAATTGGTTATGTTTTATTGTTCACATCTGTAAATATGGGTAGCTTCTTTTTTGAATGATGCTATTTGAACATGCAATTCCTGGAAAGTCACAAATAAATAACATATTTCTAAACGGTTTTCCTACGTGTATGGCATTCAAACAAAAGAAGAGGGACGTTGCTTACCGGCTTACACTATAAGTCCTCTTCTTACGAAAAACCCTTGAATATTCGCCATTTTTCAGTCAGTTACAACTTAACTCACTAATAGCAGACATTGTCCGAATACGACTGCCCACATAATTTAGTGAATAACAGGTAACTGTCCTATCGCCTTGTAATATATCAGTTGAGGATTAAAAAATAAATTAGGGCGAGGCTGATCGAGCTGGATTGGTATTCATGCCGAGTCTGATATAGTACAATACGATAGGGCATATTTTCCGTTTATTATACCCATACATCCACGTTTTATAAGAAACAAGAAAATTTAATCGACTAAGCATTTTTAGCGAGAATGATAAAAGTTGTAGTGTGTGTCGTGTTTACAGTTCGTCTTGAGCTCTTATACGTAATAATTGTAAAATACTTCTTTGCTGTTGGTGTTGCAATTGGTGTCCAAAATGTTATACTTCTTGTTATCAAATTGTTTTTGGTTGAATCGACTTTATTAATAGATTTCAGAACATTATGACTTCATACATAGTTGATTTCTAGACTATTGACGTATCTCAAAACATTTACAGGTATAATCACATACTGATTTGATGTAAAAACTACATCAGACAACTTTTGTCACATCGTTATCAGCGTGGTGGTACGATAAACTTGTATATTTTTTCGTTTGGTGTCCTCGTTGTCCTTTCTAAACGCAAAACTACCAGAGAAAACAAACATATAACAATGGAAGCCGAAGCTACGGTGAAGATAGGATGTTGATAACGCCAGTAAAACTAGACAATGTTACACTATTACGAATATTAATTTCCTATGATGGTTCCAATTCAAATATAAATTTTATATAATCACTCGGGCTTCAAGCCTCGTGGTTTAATACTACGCATTAGAGCAATAACCAACGTAAACGCAAACCCGTCAATCGCTTTATATACTCTATCAAGATATACTAGGGTTATGACAGTTTTACCGTCATATCAACCAATCTCACCAGTCAAGCAGGGGTATAAACTATAAACGTAACATTATGTGCGTTAGACACACACAGATATTTATAATATATTTGTCCAGATTTTGAGAAGGTCATTCACATCGATACATGTTTACTTACATCGATTTGTATATTTTTATTGCGTATCTAATTTAACACAGCAACATTACAGTTATTGTTATTTATGTGGCCTTTTATATTATGTAACTGAGATAACGTTATAGCTTAATTGCTTTACGGAAGCTGAGAAGACGCAACATCCAACACTCGATAACTTAATTAGGAACTCTCGATGTAATCACACTCATTATTAAGCATTGTAACTGACACTTCGACATGGCGCCTGAGACGCGGTGTCAATACATTATGTCAATCATTGTCGGTATTTACAAGGAAGTTGCATAATTGATGTTCTGAAATAACACGATGAAGAATTGCGGTTGGCACGAAAAAAATAATAAGTGCAAACGGCTTGTTATCACGTATTCTTGTAGAAATGTACGCAAATATCGGTCTTGTAATAAAGATCAAATATTATTTTAAATGTTTTGTTTATAGTTATTACAATAAATTGTTAAACTAATTATTGACGACACTAATACGAAATCATAAAATACGTATGCATACATGGTCGATATATAGTAAATTCAAAAAAAAAAAGTAACAATAAACATGCCAACCCACGAAACCAGGACTTCTTTTTTTAACGCTTTAGTTAATATTCTAAATAATTAATACAATCCCTTGCTAGAACTACGTTTAAGCTACATACAAACAAACTTTCAGCGCAATATCTCTATCCAAACTAAAGTTCTTGCGCGGAAGTCAGTCTTTCTATTTCAAGTAACAGTGACCATGGCTTTGTTCCAACTGGTCCCAAACGCTATGACACGCTAGTTCGGATTATAAGCTACCAGCATACAAGATTTCTGAACAATACCCCGATGAAAAACTCATGTTATTAAACGGAAAAAAAGTTGTGTTTATCTATTTTTAGAAACATTTACCTTGATCTTAACCTTATCTGTCCCATATGATATCATAAACTATGTCTACATGTAAGCTATCTGAACACAAACTTTCAGCACATAACAATTCAAGTGTTATTTAACAGATTTTTTTTTCTATGTTTAAGTTACTAGTAACTTTATCAGACTAGCCCAACATGAACTCCCACACGGGGTCTGCACACAAGCAACCTACTCACAAAATGTTATTTCTGCTTATAGTACCCGTGACCTTGACATTCACCTGAGTTGCCCCAAATGCATACCCAAGCTAGGTCTACCGGCTACATACACCCAATATGTGAATGCTATAACTCTATCTAACCTAAAGTTATTAAGCGTATGCCGTTTTCCTACTTTTATTAACAATGACCTTGGCATTAACCTAACATGCCCAAAAAATAATCCCATTCTATGTGTTCACACATGCTTGCTGTAAAGTAAGTTTCATCAAGATGTGTCAATAAAAAACTGGAGTTATTGACCGGAAACCACTTGTTTGCTGTTTTGATCTATTTAAGCAAAGGTGACCTTGACATGACTACATAAGCGATTCTTAGGTCTTTAAGTAATTTATCTGCGCACATTTGAGTTTTTTTTATATCGCCATCCAAACTCAAGTTTTTGAGCGGAAACTGTTTTTTTACTATTTTTAGTGACAGTGATCTTGACCAGGTATGCCCCATATACAATACCAAGCTATGTCTCTTTACAAGCTTGCTATATCCAAATTTGTATCCAGATTGATTCATGAAAACAAGTAATTGATGGGAAACCAGCGGCATGATAACGCCCGTCCGCACGCAATACAACAAGCTAATAACCAGGATTTTCACTTTTGTTGAAAACCTGATTAATAAAGTACATTGTCCACTGGTTAACGTTCGCATCAATTCTGTAAATTGTAAGTACTGTAAAAAAGAGTAACCAAATGCTATAGGAATAACAGAACTTCAAGGAGGAGTGGTCAATAATAATCATTTCTTGATCATGTTTATGGTTTCGTGATAGATCGGTTTACATAATGAACAAATCGGATTCATTGCCAAGTTTACCATAGATCTAATCCTCCAGTGAGAATTATGACTGTCGTTATTTGGTGCAAATCATATCACAGACAACATCTGCTTATCATCTCAGAAAAATGTTCGTACTCAAGAAATTTATGAATATATACTTTCATAGTGATTGCAATTTTCGTGCAATGAACCGATCTGTCAGTGTTTACTACATGTTTCGGATTGGCAACTGTATGACAATGTAATTGTTCAAATGATCTCTATATATTTGACATGTTGTTAAAAAAAATAATAAATCAATGATGGTATTAAACGAAACCATTCGGAAAAGTTACCGTTGACAAAACTAGCTGAAATTATATTTTATACAGAAAAGAGACTTTTCAACAAATAATTCTCTTCGAATATACTTTACTTTATGTACTTAGTAAAAACACGATTCTCGATTGTATCCACGTACATGTTGATGCTGTCGTGTGAAGGCAAACTTAGAAATGATGATTCTGTATATATAACTCATATGATTCATACATATATTATAACTTTATAAGCTTGATGACGTAGGTTGTATTATAAAGGTACTTACATCAAATAACACATATATATCATCAACTAATCATGCACGTTTCTTGGTTAATTTTTTCGTGAGATTGAAACTATTTCTTTCAAAATGAGCGGTCCATAAAACGTTGTTCGTTTGAACGGACGTAGCTGTAGTTATAATCTTAAATATTTATTAAATTGGTCATTTATTTCTCTTATGTTGTTTTCTTTTCTCTTCGCCCTTGTGATAACCATATGTTCCCGGGTTATATCATATATATATATATATATATATATATATATATATANATATATATATATATATATATATATATATATATATATATATTTACATTTGTCACACTGCTTCCATACTTGATTACCTATACAACTGTAACAAAGTATTACTTGTTATTCCTGATAATGTTCTATCAATCGTAAGCTTACTAACATTATCAAAGTGAAGAGGCGACGTTATTTCATTTTCAAATGTGCACATTCGAAGCAACATCCATACGTTACTATAGTCAAACAGAAACGATTTACACATGTCGAAATTCGTTCAATTTTCAAACAAATTATAAACGATGTCACACATATGTGTGTTTGTTTTTTAATGAATAGTCGTATTTCTATATGATAAGATATTTCATCTTAGAAGGTCGGTGTGTAATTAACCAGACACGTATTTAGCGTCGGTCTCTCAGACACTTGCACCAGGCGGCTCTGGAATTTACATGTGAAGCCGCTCGTGTTTCAAGAAACCGTTTCCATGGCGATACACTTCTTTTTGGAAATAGTGACTATTGATAGGCTCATTTGCAGATGTCAGCATATCAACAACAAGCGCCGTTAATGACGTTGAATTCGGGGCATCTGAAGAGTGATATTTATACTAAAAATTTGATAATTATTCGGATTTGACGCGTTCTGTTATAATATCGTTAAGCGATGGATCCATGTCAAATGTCTCTGCGTCAATTCAGTTTGTCAATATTTGCCACCGCTTGGCTCAATTTGCACTTGGTAACTTGGTAACATTACAACAATTGGAAAATGTGATACTTTCTGTATTAATCGATCCCATCTAACTGTTAGGAATAGGCGCGTATACCGCATTTTAACACTTTTTGTGAAATAATAGCATTAACTAGTTGATTCATAAGTGTCCCCAGTCTGCATTGTAAAAACATATCATATCATACCCAACTGAATATAAATTATATCGGTCTGTCACGTGTATGGCAAACCACATCAGCTTTTAGACATCGAATGTATGAGATCATATTACATAGATGTCATGATTAATGTTCCTGGACTCGAAAAGTTGTATCCACTTAATTAACAACTAAATTGGAGTCTGGGACATTGCTCTTGCTTAGTCAATGGTAATTTCATGTTGTTAGGAGAATGAGACATTTGATTTTGAATGCGTGACCTATTAAGGATAATGAACAAATACGTTTACAATAATTAAATATACGTATTTATGTACATGTTGTTCTTAAACTTTCAAACAACAAATTGTTCTCATACCGGTAATATTCCAAAATAGTTGAGACATTAATAATTGTTATCTCAATTATAGCTCAACTTCAAATTCATAAATGTTTTTTATGCGATTGCAGGAAAACAATCGACAATAAAAATGTAGTAATATACAATTATTGATGATAGAGTCATTAAATAAGATATGATATGGTAGAATGTCATATTGACCAAGGCGCAGACGGTATGCTATTAACTTGGTATAATGTGCACAAGATTGACTACTGGATAAAATATTTAATCTGAAACATGTAGCTACACACTAAGTACACTCTTACAATTTCGCTTGTGATTGCGTCTCGGCTAACGTATGTCTCATAATCAGAACATGTAACACAGAACTACGTGTATACGAAAATTTAACGGACTATAATTTTGTTTATTTTGGAAATTTTTCGACAGAAAGTTGAACGGACGATAATTGTGAGCATGACTGTCATAATGGGATCAATTGTGGATCAATTGTGGATCAATGTGTAACGCAAATATTTCAAAATACATATCGAATGATGTACATGCACACACACAAATTCCATCGGGCATGCATGTTTACGAATAGATAATCGGAATAAGAAAAGTTTTAATCAAACAATCAGTCTGGAAAACATTGAATTGTTTTCTTATTGCTATGATGTTTTGTTTTTCTGTACTTAAAAAAGAAAATAATTGTCAACAATCAGCGATTTTAATCTTGTTATTAGAATTACACATATTTTGCATTCCCCATTTGATAACCGTGGGTTTTCAAGGTCTTTTCATGGTACGGTCTACGAGGTCCATCTCAGCTTGTTCGCTGGAATGGTTGCTGTATTGTATTTTACTGTTGATATATTATGATTTCAACCTTTTTGAGATTTCACACAACTGGATTTTTTGTTATTTTAAAAATCATTAAGTATTGTTTATAAGCTAATTTGGCGACTTTCTTAGATGTTACAGAAATTATTCTTGCTTGGAAACATACTGTATTCAATGTTTGAGCAAAAACAAACCAACTCTGTAAATACAACCCTTGACTGTTATTCTTACGTTCTTAGTTTATATGATATAGATGTTATGGTAACTTTGTTTAAAACCCGTTTTCATAGGTTTGAGCAGTGTTTGTTATTTGTAAAAAATTTCAGAATACAAAAAGATAGGTTAAACCAATATTTTCGGAAATAAATAAATATAGATTAAATAGTCAAAGAAAAATGGAAAATAAAATGTCGAGAATCTGGTCATATTTTACTGTACACATGCGCAAATACTTTGTTGCTTCTACTTTGAAAGAAAAGGATATTAAAACATGTCATTTCTGGAAGGTCACGTAAGAAAGAACAGATTTCCGGAAGATTTTCTTTAAATAACTTTTATTCCGACGTTAAGCATCTTCAAACAAAAAAATGAGGGTGGCACGAACACCGTAAAGCCGAATGGACTAATTGAATCACGCTGCCAATGCATTATGCCAATTATTGTCGTTTTTAACAAGGAAGTTGCGTAATGCATGTTCTGAAATACAACGATGAAGGATTGCGTTTGACACGAATGTTTGCCGAAGCAAACGGCTGGTAATCACGTTTTCTTGCAAGAGATATTTGGAAATGCACGCTTATAAAGGTAATGTAATACATATGTAATATTATTTTTAAAGTGAGGTCTAAAATAATTAGAATATATAGTACATATAATTATTAGCGTTAAAAATCAGATTTCATGCAATACGTATGCGTACATGGTCTACAAATCATTACATATAAAGAAATAGAGAAACAAGAAACGAGTCGCGTTCTGAGAAAACTTGGCATAATGCTTGTGCGTAAATTGTCATCCCAGATTAGCCTGTGCAGTACGCACAGGCTAGTCAGGGACGACAATTTCCGCTTTTATGGAAATTGTTGTTCAAATGATGTCTCTTCTTAGCGAAAATGCAGTTAAAGCGGAAAGTGTCGTCCCGGATTAGCCTGTGCGAACTGCACAGGCTAATCAGGGACGACACTTTACGCACATGCATTTTGTCCAGTTTTCTCAGAATGCGACTCAAACATGCTTAAGCCACGAAACCAGGTTTCCTATTTTCAACGAATCATTTATAAATTAAAATAATTGTGCAATCCCTTGCTAGGCATGTCTGTAAGCTTACTTCAAAAACAATTCTAGCGCAATATTTATATCCAAACTAAAGTTATTGTGAAGTAAACAGTGTTTCTCATTCAAGTAACAGTGACCATGTCTATGTTCCAACTGGTCCCAAACGGAACCCTCAGCTAGGGTGTTGTATGTAAACTACCACCATACAAACTTTCAGAACGATACCCCTGAAACAATTCAAGTTATTAAACGGAAACAGTTTTGTTTATTTTTTAGAAAAATAACTAGTCACATATGAAATCCTAACTTATTTTTACATGTAAGCTATCGGAAGACAAACTTTCAGCACATCCATGTAAGCTGCACACATACACCAACAATTTGTTAGTTTTGTTAGAGTATAATACTTCTACCCAAAACCAACTTATAAAGCACATTCAGTTTTCCTAAATTTAGTAGCAATGATCATGGCCTTTATCTAACATGCTCCAAAAATAATCCCATTCTAGATTTTCTTGCAAGCTTATCGACCGAAAACCACCTGCTTGTTAGTCTATTTTTGCAACAGTGACCTGGATCCGATTAGCCACAAAAGCAATTTTTAGCTTGGTCCTAATGTAATCTACCTGTTCACATTTGAGTTCAATATCGCCATCCAAACTCTAGTTTTAGCGGAAACTGTTTTATTTTTTTATTTTTAAGGAACAGTGACCTTGACCCGGTATGCCCCAATTGCAACCCCAAGCTAGGGGTTTATGCAAGCTGTATATATCCCACTTTTCATCAAGATTGATTGACAAAATCAAGTTATTGAAGGGCAAACAGCGGTTTAACACCGCCCGCACGACATACAACAATCCTGTAAATATTTTGAAAAACTGTTACCAAGCATATAGTATATATATATTATGGTTGTATTATTTGTTTTCCATTTGTTTACATGCACGTGTCTGTTGGCAGTCGTATCAAGCAAGTATAATCCACAATTTCCCAAATCAAATGATAAAGGCAGCGAAAATTACGAAACGACGGATATTGCTAATGAAATTTCCGAACTTTTATTGAAACTTACGTTATAATCGTTATTTGTTTTTAATCAATTATTAAAAATTAAAGTAAAACAAAATATTTTACCTAGCTAAATATATCATTTCCTGGTGAACATTGTAATTTTTTTAAAAATGGTTAGACATTTTATAAACATGGTATACACTACAGTAAAAAGGGAGATTATTTAATATCAACTGGCTGATGTCACTATCTTAAGGGCAAAATTTTAAGGTACAGCTTTTTAGGGGTTGTCCAAGCTAAAACTTCTATATGCATTCAGGATTTAAAAAGTCTTTGTACAAATGTCAACCTTTTAACAGACGATGTGTGACACACAAAATCCATAAAGCTGTCATTAAGGTCAAGTTCTTATGTGAAGGTCAAAGTTCGATAAACTGCACGTTAAAATAGGGCTTTTCAAAGCTATATTTTCCTCCAGTAGGAAAGGATTTTAAAATAACAAAGCCCAAATGTTACCCTAGATCGTGTTTTATGCACGAAAACCAGTCCATATACATTTATTTAAGGCCAATGTCATACTTCAATGTCAAATGTCGAAAAAGAACATATTATTGTTCTGATAGGAATATACTTGTAAACGGAATGTCTAAATCGAGCATTTTATGTATTAAGTTTTTTTTTCAAACTCTTTTTACTCCATCCATTGAAGGATAATACAATAACCTTACATAATCTTACCCTAAATTAAGTTTCGCCGTTTTCAACAGTTTTACAGTCATATCACGGCGGTCAGTTAACGAACTTACACTTTTCCTGTGTAAGCTGATTTACCACTTCTTAGTGCACTGCCTTATTATAGTAAATGGTAGGTAGGAGGGGAATGGCCGTAGAAAGAATGTCGTGACCAATCCACACACACGTTATATGACCGGTCGAGGATTGAATCCGCTATCCTGTAATTAATATCAGTGTTCTACCAACTGAGCTAGCAGGCCCGACTAAGTATATTGTTACAAAGATTCACTAACAAAAGGTAAACAAAATATATGAGCATCGCTCTGTGAAAGTAGATTTAAAAAAACAAAATTTAAACACCCTTTTCACAGCTCATTTGTTTGTAAGTAGACTCGATAGCATATCTTTGCCTTTATGCGTTCGATCGTTGTACCCAAAAGTGTCGCTAACGTTATTTATAAACAAAAATATATAGCATTAGAAATTGGATACCCGCGGTCTACCCATTTAGAATCTCTCCATTTATCTAATACTGAAGTGTAACCGAATGATACGTCGTGGGTATCCGACACTTAAAACGAGAGAATTAAAAAAGTTACAGATCAGAATTAATAATATATTAAGTACTAAAAGTATCGGTATTTACTGAAGTTCATTGTTATACTAGTCCCAAAGTATGGTTATTTAAACTATTTAACTGTTTATTTCTGATTTGGTAAATATTACCAATAGAACCGATAGTGTTCTCATAGTCTACAAATACACAATACCATGCATGGTGAATAAAAATGTAGTGTGAATAAACACAAAATATAAAATGCAGTACGTACTACAATCGTTCTTAAAACTATTTTGATCTATATGAAATGGTTCACATAAATATTTTAACCTTTTTATATTTACAAATGTGAGTCACTCTGGATCAGCAGACGATTTATTGCATAAATCTATCTTGCGGAGGAATCCGGAGATAGTCGATGTATCACGATTGAAATGTGAGTGCAATTTAAGTCTGGCCATAATTTACCTGCGCTCACGGTCGGCTCTTCATTCTGCATTGTTTAAGAGTAGTTATACTTTGCTATTTGTGCTCTGTGACCTAAAGAAACATAAAACATAACACGAGTGTAGAGTCAAGTACATACTCAAGTGCGGTATATCCAATCAACATATTTCATAAAAGGGCGGTAGCGAAGACATTCAGTAACACGTGGTATATGGAAGCGAATGTCTGTCAGGCCATTCGTGTTTTTAAATGACAATTGCATATTTCTCAATGACAATTGTATATCGCTTAATCACGGTGCCTATACCACGTGACTTTTTAAGATCTGTGTTGGGAGAATAACGCGCGACCCAGATAACATTTTTAAGGATGCTTTAAAGCGGGACTGAACGATTTTGTCAAATATTTATGAATTTTTATAAAATGTATTAAAAATTAGTATACATATATTTCAATATAAATTATAATAAAAGTTAAGAAGAACATGTGTCGAAAAATGCGAAATAAGCCAGATATTTAAATCTGAAAGCTTAAATGGCTGGAAGCCAAATAAGCCAGCATATATAAAATACATGTACAATGTGAATCTAAATTTAGTTTAAGTGCAGATTCGTTCATACGACACAAAGACACAATTTTGTTTCCTTACAAATACGAGTAAAAGTGTCGGCATCGGCTTTAACCAGCGCTAACTTGTCTTTGCTGCATTTTATGAAATTCGTCTTCAAAGTATAATTTTTATTGCCTATTTTGAGTCATCGTAACATAATTTAATCAATATATTAAAATTTAACACATGTAAAAATCGTACAGTCCCGCTTTAANACACACACACACACACACACACACACACACACACACACACACACACACACACACACACACACACACACACACACACACACACACACACACACACACACACACACACACACACACACACACACACACACACACACACACACACACACACACACACACACACACACACACACACACACACACACACACACACACACACACACACACACACACACACACACACACACACACACACACACACACACACACACACACACACACACACACACACACACACACACACACACACACACACACACACACACACACACACACACACACACACACACACACACACACACACACACACACACACACACACACACACACACACACACACACACACACACACACACACACACACACACACACACACACACACACACACACACACACACACACACACACACACACACACACACACACACACACACACACACACACACACACACACACACACACACACACACACACACACACACACACACACACACACACACACACACACACACACACACACACACACACACACACACACACACACACACACACACACACACACACACACACACACACACACACACACACACACACACACACACACACACACACACACACACACACACACACACACACACACACACACACACACACACACACACACACACACACACACACACACACACACACACACACACACACACACACACACACACACACACACACACACACACACACACACACACACACACACACACACACACACACACACACACACACACACACACACACACACACACACACACACACACACACACACACACACACACACACACACACACACACACACACACACACACACACACACACACACACACACACACACACACACACACACACACACACACACACACACACACACACACACACACACACACACACACACACACACACACACACACACACACACACACACACACACACACACACACACACACACACACACACACACACACACACACACACACACACACACACACACACACACACACACACACACACACACACACACACACACACACACACACACACACACACACACACACACACACACACACACACACACACACACACACACACACACACACACACACACACACACACACACACACACACACACACACACACACACACACACACACACACACACACACACACACACACACACACACACACACACACACACACACACACACACACACACACACACACACACACACACACACACACACACACACACACACACACACACACACACACACACACACACACACACACACACACACACACACACACACACACACACACACACACACACACACACACACACACACACACACACACACACACACACACACACACACACACACACACACACACACACACACACACACACACACACACACACACACACACACACACACACACACACACACACACACACACACACACACACACACACACACACACACACACACACACACACACACACACACACACACACACACACACACACACACACACACACACACACACACACACACACACACACACACACACACACACACACACACACACACACACACACACACACACACACACACACACACACACACACACACACACACACACACACACACACACACACACACACACACACACACACACACACACACACACACACACACACACACACACACACACACACACACACACACACACACACACACACACACACACACACACACACACACACACACACACACACACACACACACACACACACACACACACACACACACACACACACACACACACACACACACACACACACACACACACACACACACACACACACACACACACACACACACACACACACACACACACACACACACACACACACACACACACACACACACACACACACACACACACACACACACACACACACACACACACACACACACACACACACACACACACACACACACACACACACACACACACACACACACACACACACACACACACACACACACACACACACACACACACACACACACACACACACACACACACACACACACACACACACACACACACACACACACACACACACACACACACACACACACACACACACACACACACACACACACACACACACACACACACACACACACACACACACACACACACACACACACACACACACACACACACACACACACACACACACACACACACACACACACACACACACACACACACACACACACACACACACACACACACACACACACACACACACACACACACACACACACACACACACACACACACACACACACACACACACACACACACACACACACACACACACACACACACACACACACACACACACACACACACACACACACACACACACACACACACACACACACACACACACACACACACACACACACACACACACACACACACACACACACACACACACACACACACACACACACACACACACACACACACACACACACACACACACACACACACACACACACACACACACACACACACACACACACACACACACACACACACACACACACACACACACACACACACACACACACACACACACACACACACACACACACACACACACACACACACACACACACACACACACACACACACACACACACACACACACACACACACACACACACACACACACACACACACACACACACACACACACACACACACACACACACACACACACACACACACACACACACACACACACACACACACACACACACACACACACACACACACACACACACACACACACACACACACACACACACACACACACACACACACACACACACACACACACACACACACACACACACACACACACACACACACACACACACACACACACACACACACACACACACACACACACACACACACACACACACACACACACACACACACACACACACACACACACACACACACACACACACACACACACACACACACACACACACACACACACACACACACACACACACACACACACACACACACACACACACACACACACACACACACACACACACACACACACACACACACACACACACACACACACACACACACACACACACACACACACACACACACACACACACACACACACACACACACACACACACACACACACACACACACACACACACACACACACACACACACACACACACACACACACACACACACACACACACACACACACACACACACACACACACACACACACACACACACACACACACACACACACACACACACACACACACACACACACACACACACACACACACACACACACACACACACACACACACACACACACACACACACACACACACACACACACACACACACACACACACACACACACACACACACACACACACACACACACACACACACACACACACACACACACACACACACACACACACACACACACACACACACACACACACACACACACACACACACACACACACACACACACACACACACACACACACACACACACACACACACACACACACACACACACACACACACACACACACACACACACACACACACACACACACACACACACACACACACACACACACACACACACACACACACACACACACACACACACACACACACACACACACACACACACACACACACACACACACACACACACACACACACACACACACACACACACACACACACACACACACACACACACACACACACACACACACACACACACACACACACACACACACACACACACACACACACACACACACACACACACACACACACACACACACACACACACACACACACACACACACACACACACACACACACACACACACACACACACACACACACACACACACACACACACAAAGTTGATTTTAAAAATGTATTGCACAACTTAAATAAATATGTGTAATAAAACCACGAGACCGTAAATAAACGACCACGAGCGATTTGATTTGAGCTCATAGTACATGGTAAATTTCAAAATAATTTCTGTTAACGCATTTAGCCTTAAGTCTCAAGCGTATGCACTTAAGAATTGAGCATTTGTCACAAAGCGGTTTCTAACAAAAAAGTAAAGAATAGAAAACGCAACTATCAATAATATTTTTAACAACAGTACATTTTCAATATCAGCAAAAGGCATTTAAATTAAAGTATTTAAAAAAAGATGAAAACATAGGAACGAAGTTTACATAACAGTTTGACATTAATGCCGCCCTATACTTAATATAACGTACAGGATGTATGAATGAGTCATCGCCTTGAAATCACTTTGCGGTTTGGTTTCCCAAAAAACCGGTGATATTTTCTGAAAATTATATCTGAATTTCAAAATTGGGTGCAGTCAGCGAAAACAACGGTGTCATGCAGCTTGGGATGAGTTGGCTTAGTTTAAAGTTAAGGATGTCAAAACCAAAGGTAAAGATTTGTATTTGTTCATTAATTGCGGAAGCTTGTTCATCTTGATAGGATGATACAAGAACATATGTCGTTATGGTCGAAGTGCCAAGTGAAGTGTTTTGATAAAATAGTATTCATATAACTTACATGTGGATTGAAATAATATGCGAACTGTATTGAACGGACAGTTACTAGGGCCGAAATATCCAGTACTTCTGTTTTGGAACACAGTTTCCGACAATTTTGATCTGACCATTTCACACCAATAGTCACTTTGTGTAGCTATCTCACATCAGGAAGTGGTACCCATAGCTCGGCCGAATTTTTTGTTAAACAATTCAAATTGGGACGTGTTCATGGTACTCTGCAATCGTAATAAATCGACAATCTCCGGAATCCTCCGTAAGAAAGATCACGTGTCTATTGAGAGCCAGCTTGCCTTGATACATAAACCCAACGAGTGATCCGTCTTTTATCATAAGGCTGTAAACCACAAGCGCAAAACCTTTTGCCGAAATTTTGATGAAAAGAGCGCTGTCAACGTTCATTTGTTGTGCAATTTGACCTATTATACGAAGATTATTTTTACCCAATATTAGTTAAGCATATCATTGACCACTTTTAAAAATGAATGCACGGTTTTAATAACAATATCGAAAACGAAAGTGAAACTGAATTAATCACATACTTCGCGATGTAAAACAGTAAATATTTGCTCAGGTTAATGAGGGCAATCAAACAGAGACAGTAGATTTATGTAATAAAGACGATCATTGCCGATTGTAGTACTGACCTAAAAGACCTGAGATGACAGGTAATATATAAAAATTGTTTTACCTAAATTAATTACTTTGTTGATTAATAATATTAAACAAAAAAATGTTAAAACAGCAAATCCATTTTAAAATTCGTTTGCAAATAATCAAACTACATATGCAATATATATTTGCACATGTATGCAGGAAAATGATTTGAACAGACTCATTCCAATGTACCTACGTCGTGTACGTAAACGCAGACGTAATTCAATATAGTTTTGAAGTTTGCTCTATTTGTCAAAATGTGCATGTTATACATAATATTTTATGCAATATTTGAGTTATAATTTAAAGATTAGCAACTCATTTAGTGGTTTGTATATATTTGTAGGATGTTTTTTTATAGAAGATAAAAATAAATATGTTGAAAAGCTATTAAACATATATTAAAGATGTTGTTCATGGGCAATGTCTTCATTGATGGATAACTGAAGATATGGATTCCAACTGTTTAATCATAAAATTAAGGCGTAACATTTGTTATCAATAACTTATTTTTAAAAACAACATCATATATTTTCATTAACGAATGGACAGGCTAGAGCATCTTCCCGATGTTAGTTTAAAAAAAAAAGCTTGCATATGCAAATGCAAAGTGTTAAACTGTAAAATGACTTGTTCGTTACGTTTGAATGGTGTACCTTATGGGGTAGGGTTAATGATCCAAAGCAACCACGTCGATGATTACACCTTTGTTTTCCCATATCATTTTTATCTAAATATTTTAACAAATATTGGTAAAATCTCAGGAAAACGCATTGGTGCATTATTACCCTCTTGGTATGTCTTTTATATTAATGAATTGAAATCGTAAAGTGCATTATTACGTTAACAATGTTTTATATTGTTTCAGAACAGCCTGAGTCTTTCTTAAGTAGACGATAAAATATATCAACAGAAACACAAGAAGATGGCTACGACAAATAAAAAACCCTGTAAAATGGGTGATATTCGGACGTATTTTATATCCATACCCGGAAAAAAATCGGGGTACGCACGGGAAACAAAGCAATATAAGAAAGGAGGCTGATGGCGTAGGGGGTGAATATAGTGAGGATATCAACAGAAGTGATGAACGGGATAGTGGTCATGCATATGACGGTAATCATGACGTTGCTGACGGTAAAAGAAGCGATGAACGTGAACGCATTGATGCGGATGATGGTAATTATGACGTTGCTGACGGTAAAAGAAGTGATGAACGTGAACGCATTGATGCGGATGATGATAATCATGACGTTGCTGACGGTAAAAGAAGTGATGAACGTGAAAACAGTGATGCGGATGATGGTAATCATGACGTTGATGACGGTAAAAAAAGTGCTGAACGTCAACGCAGTGATGCGGATGATGGTAATCATGACGATGATGACGGTAAAAAAAGTGATGAACGTGAAAACAGTGATGCAGATGAAGGTAATCATGACGATGATGTTGGTATAAGAAATGATGAACGTGAAAACAATGATGTAGATGACGGTCATGATGATGGTATAAGAAATGATGAACGTGAAAACAGTGATGCAGATGACGGTAATCATGACGATGATGGAAGTGGTGACGTTGAAAATAGTGTTGATAGTGACGGTAGTGCTGAAGGTAATGGTCCTGATGACATACAAGGAGATAATTTAAATTTTGTGTCCATATACAAAATTATGAATTGTCGATTTGCAGGATTAGAAAGCGTCCGTGACATGCAATCGTTAAAAACAGCAATTATAGAAACTTTAACAAAATCCAATAATCTTTCATATAAAGACAATCCGTGTCATGAGTTCGGAGATTTTAGTGTAGAATGGTTTTGTCACTGTACAAAGAAAACATTCAATCCAAATTCTGTTAAAATATCGAAACAACTTACAGGATCAGAACAATCTAAGATTCCAGGGGATAGGAAAACGGGAAATGTTCAGGCATTTTATAGATTCAAAAAGAGACAACCGGAGATTTTCTTATTGTGCGATGGATCAACATACCATTTTATTCTACATCTTGTAGATCCTGAATTTAGAACTAACTGTGCAAAACACTATATAGACGAGGACAATATTCTGGAAATTGAGAAGTACTGCTTGGCTGGAGCTGATCTCTCAACATGTACTATTTTCAAGTCAAAACAAACCATTCATAACATCCAACTGGAACAGTATATTGCTGGTATTATCAGTGTTATAAGGAAAGATACACAATTATGGCAACTATTAGTTAAAGTTAGTGGCAAACAATGTAGCATAGGAATAGACATTGGACTTAATAACGTGCGCATTAAAATGAAGATGGAGTTAAATACGTTAGCTGCTGTTTTGGATACAATTTCTAAAGAATTAGAAAACATTCCGAAAACCGAAGGGCCTTTGGTTCAAACATTTGAATACGTTCAAAGAATAAAAGACACGTCCAAAATGGCTGAATTGAGAAAACTAATATGCGAAAAGTTTTTAAGGACTATCAAGGGAAATGGAATAATTGATGACTTATATCTTAGTCATCGCTTCCCTCATGATTTTCAAACTTCGACTTCGTTCACTCTTAAACATGGAAAAAATACAGTAACCACATGGCGTTCTGTCCCTACAGTGCATGACGTCATTACCAAACTGAAACTCCATTTTTCAGAGAGTTTATGTTTGGAAAGGCTTGTTGGTAGTGATTGCACTCTTGGGCATTTGTTGGAAAAGAATGCTATCAAACTGTCTTTTACCACACCATATAAAACCGAAGTTGAGCCGATTCAAACTTACATACATGGATGCGTGGTAGAAGGCGAAACCATGTATTATAAACTGTCAAACAAGTGGTTCAAATGTCACAGTTCATTTTTTATCAATATCGACCGAAATTTTAGCATGCTAGTAGAAAACTGTGACTTTGAGGACGATGAAAAGAATATTGTTTCCAAAATTCTCAAGTTTCCATGGCAGTATAAATCTGGAATTGATGTCGAAAAACACGGCAAGATCCTAAACATGAACAGTGACGAGTTAAAAGATCTGTTGAAACTGTTATGTACAGAAAAAATAAACATCGTCGAAAACGATAAGGTCTGTTTAACTGAGCAAAGCTGTTTGATTCCTGACGTAGCCGAACTATGCAAAGGCATGGACAATATTAAAGCTCGTCAAACTCGTCAAATACTATGGACCTGTAGATCTGGCGTTTCTGAAGCACCTGAAATGCAAGCATTGCTCAAAACGACTGTACAAGTATGTAAACAAGTAACACAAGACACATTTACAGTAATGAATCCTGTGTTAAGTGAAAAGTTGTTGTCTGAAGTTTTAAATAAATTTCAAAAATTGGATCTGAAAGAAAACGATGTTTTAAGTTTCTTAAAAAGTACGATGCCACTTAAGGAAGGAGACTTCAATGAGCTATTTCTTTTTTGTGAACAACGCGGATTTTTTGTTTTTCCCGGTGACAGAATTTTGTCGAATAATATTGAACTTTTTGATATTGTAATTCATCAAAAAGAAACAAAGAAGACATTCTTGATACACACTAAAGATAAATTAGATGGAAGCGCTAGAATATCGTGCGCTCAGATAAGAAATTCTGCAGAATTGCTGTGGCACGATTTCGTACGAGGTCATAACAAACATCTGTCGCTTTGGTGGGAACATGCAACGAATACTGAGAGTGAGGATTTATACAGACAGTTGCTTAAAAAGAAGCTCGATGGTATAGGCGAAAAAGAGTTTTTACAAATGTTTTCAAATGAAATCACGGTTGTATTTGTTCTTGCCTTCAGATCGCCCAACGTGAAGCCATGCCTGACCTTTGGATTTCGACCTATTAAAGCCAGTGACTTTGTTGAATTGAAACATAATGACAACAAAGTATTTGACATTTTGGTTGAACAGAATTATGTTACAAAAACCGGTTTTCTTACGGACAGACTGATACCATTAACAAGTGCTGAGAAATTTCTCACGGAATGTAAACAACGGAAGATTCTGACGGAACATTCGCAGGCCGACAAAAGAAAGATTTACAGTAAACTTAACGAGATTGGAATGTACAATATTTCGACAATTGCGAAATTGGAACTTCTCACCCTGGACAGTACATTTAACAGATTTCAAATTGGTAAACGGAAACATTTTGAGTTACGACTATTGGAGCTGAAGTCTCAATGAAAATGTATCTAAGTGTCATGTCGAGAAATGGCAAAGATGTTTCCTTTAGGTGTGACACAGGGCAAAACCGCTTTGACTTCGATGTAAATTATATTGCAAAAACAAACCCTGAAAATATTGTTTTTGTGAACCTTATAACAAAGTGCAGATTACTTTTATATATTTAAATGACAATTAATTTCTTGAAAACCATACCATTCAATACATCGTACATATCACTGACATGAGTTATGTTATATTTGTTAAAAGCACGATGCTTTTGTGTTGTTGTTTTTTTCCTGTCAATGTTTTAACTTCGCAATGTGCTGTGAGGCATTTAATTTATACTCATATTCGTTATGTTAACTTGTCCTACAGCGATCAGGCTGTTTTCCAGAACTTCCTCTGTATACTTAAGCGATTGGATGCAGTGTATGTATGTACTTAAACATTCGATAGCATTGTGCATATGATATAACCATGAATATGTGTTAGCTTTTCGACAAACGTTGTAACAGGTAAAAAAAACGTGTTTATAATTGTGGGCACGGCTAACCTTTCTCTGTTGTTGATATTTCTGCATGTAAATATTTTAGTAAAAACTAATTATGTTCAGATTGATACAATGTAAATATGTACTCGTATTTCATAAGGGTTGAACTCTGAGTGACATCTGAGGTAATTTCTGTTCTACTGGTGTATTAAATGCAATGTTTCCCGTGAGCTGATATTTTTATTTTGAAATATGTGCATTTTTACAATATAACTGAATGATATATTCTAGTTTGACCGATGAAAGATACCGCTTTGTGACTATGCAAAATGGATAATTACCTTTTTATATTTTGTTTAATAATATATTACGTATGACATTACTGATTGATAAATACTGATAGTTAGGATCAGAATCATTTTTTTCTGATTTTTTTATCAGTTTATATTTTTCATTAATAAATGAATTTTCATGCAAATGCATTCATGATTTGTTTTATAAGAGGGATCAATAAAATAATAGCCTTCTATATGGCATTTACATGTTTTGGTACTTGTATGCGTTTTTCAAAATGTATATCATACTATATTCTAACCATGGATAAATAAACGCATTGAATAAAATCAACTGTGCGCAAGTACTGCGTGCTTTCTTCAGCACTTGCATTTGGATAAACATTCTTCAACAGTTTTAAATTGATGTTTTGTTTGATAAAAATGTATCTTAGAAAATATTATATTGTTTATGTCAGTTTTATTACGTTAGACGTGAACATATGAAGTCCTGTAGAAAAACACAAAGTTAACTCTATCGTATCTGTATGTGTTATGTTATTTGTTTCTTATATTACTGGTTGATGTTTGCAAATTTATATTTTCTTTTATTTAAGGATGTTGCTTATAAATGTTTTTCGATAATGTATTGATCCTGTGCAAATATTTAGTGTTATCTAATGGTTCTATTTGTTTGGTATGTCATAATGATAATATTTGTACTATTTTTGTAGTAATAACTGATTGACAAATACAGTTCAAATTCATGGCTCGATTAATCGTTTACTCAATCAGACTCTTTTTATTTACACTTTTAATATACTCCCAAAAAACACACAAAAAAACAACAAAAACGTTAAAAACGGGTAGTATTATGGGAACACCCTTTGCGGGCGAGCGGTTGGGCGGCGCTCGAGAGAACGATATTGCTCAATAATGCAAACAGTTTAGATCGGACGATCATGAAACTTGGTGAAAATGTTTATGGTCTTGGTATATCGGCCACGTTCGATAACCATGAAGATCGCATTACATGTTACTGAATTATGGCCACTGAATTCTACAAAAAATAGTGAAAATTACCTTGTCCACTCTATTACTCTAATAGTTAACATCGCATCATCATGAAACTTGGTGGTAATGTGTGAGGGCATATGATCTAGACCAAGTTAATTAACCAGCCAAACAGCATGAAGCTCTTCTATTAATTATGAGCTTGAAATATCACAAATGTGAAAAACATATGTATGTGTGCTCTCTAATACTTGTTGGTGGTTTTCGGTCAGTAACTTTATTTTTCATTTACCAATCTTGATGACACTTTGAATACAGCCAGCTTGAATGGAGACCCAGATTGGGATATTATTTTGTAATTTGGGCTAGTCTGGTCCCGATTAAGGTCACTATTTCGAAAACTAGAAATTAAGTTTACACTAAATAACAAAAGTTCGGATGGAGGTTAAGCATTCCACTGTTGTGTAGTTTAAATAGAGACCTAGCATGTGATTGCATTTGGGGCTTGTCATGTCAAAGTCATTTCCTCTTTAAATAGAACAACGTTTGCTGATCAATAATGGGTAACGCGGAAATTGTGTGTGAAGGTTCATGTAGCTTACCTGCAGTCAAAGCTTGAGATTGCATTGATGGCCAGTCAGGTTAATGTCAAGGTCACTTAACAAAAATAGAAAAACTGTTTCGCCTCAAAAACTTTAGTTCGAATAGTATTATTGCACTGGTATTTTGTATCTTGGGATTGCATTTCGGGCCATTCGGATAAAGGTCAAGGTAACTGTTGCTTAAATAGCAAAATATCTCTGCTCATTTGCCTTCGTTTTAATGTAGGTTTAATGCTGAAATGTTTTGTTTAGGCAGCTTTCTTGCAAACCTGGCTTGAGAAAGCACATTAATTAGTTTTATTGAATTGATTATTACGGTGAATGCTGAATACCTGGTATCATGGAACTGTCATGTTTCTTTTTATATCAATCATTTTCTGTGCCATCATTTGTACAAAAACATATTGCATCCTTTGGTAAAATGTAACCCAGACATTAAACGGGCGTATTTTGTGACAAATTGACATTCATTATCTAGTTCAAGGAACGGTTTACTTAAAAACAGTTTATATATTGTGCAGTAAACGGTTCAACGATGACATAACATGTATTCGTGATATTCAACTAATATACGCACATGTAATCGATGATAGTGGATTAAAACATTCATATATTGACCTGTGTTTTGCACATTAAGATTTATAATCATTTTAAAACTTTCGAATGTGTACTCGATCTTTTGCATAAATGGAATTGTACCATGTGGACAACATCATAATTGTTTTATGTTTTGGGTTTTTACAAAATAAAATTAAATGTAGCCAACAGTATGCTGTAGATATTCAAACAATAGACATTTAACATGATTTTATATTATCAATTGTGTCTCAGATCATGGAATGCAATATGTGTTATATTTTACAACTTTAATGAAGGAAGCTTAGTTTTATTAACAATAAGATTGTTAAAGAAATTTTATATATAGCATAATTATAATAATGTTTTTAGCTTATATAAAATTTTATATGTTCGTGTATGCGGGCGAAATTGTTAGAATTCTCTCCATTTAAACCGGAACGTTATTGTTTATTCTAACTGAACCTGTATCATTATTGTATGTTAAGTAAACATGTAAGGGAAACAAGAAATATGCAGGGCTGGCTGGGTGGAACCCCAGGGGCATGATTCGAACAGATTAAACAGTATAAGAGAAACGAGATTTGAACACCATATTGTCACAAGCTAAATAATACACCTCATGGCCTTTTTGTTTTAGAGATTTAAAATCATGTTGCTATAAAAGTTATAATAAGTCATGTAACGGCTGGGTTATTGTCTCAGTTGACCCTAGGTGCAAAAACAGTTAAAGAAACTAAGTTGATGACTGCCAGTCAACATAGTCAATAGTCCTGATGTTTGCGTGTTTCTTTTCAGTTTTTTTTAATCTATTTATAACCTGATAACCTGCATATGCAATAGACCAAAACGATTTGAACAACTTTGAAAGAGGGTCAAAAAAATATAATTCATGTGAAGTTTTATTAAAATCTGCTAAGCAATTCAGGAGAAGTCAGTTGAAATTAACTGACTGACGGACGACGGACAACAACATATTCTTAAAGTTGCCCACGAATGGGACTTCCTAAAGAATAAGTTTGTTAGTAAGGTATTCAAAAGAACCTTCATATGACTATGAGGAGAATGTCGTTAAGAACAACATGTTAACAATTAAATGCAATATTAAATGTTTAAAAAAAAAAAGCTCAATAACTCCATAAAGAGAATCAAGAGTCGGTTTTGTGGTTATATAATGGTGCGTTTTTCAAAGAAAGTGCGGAGTACATGGATAATAACTTTTTCTCCTGCCAAAACATTTATATATGGACATTGGTTTCTTTCAGTAATAATATAAAACATTGTTTTACCAACACAATTTATTATTAATTGAAATATATATACAAATATTTAACAAAGCAAATCACAAGACATTGTAAATGTTTTCTATGTTTTCTTTGTGTTGTGTGTCTTGAGCTTATTATTACATTTTGCTTTAAACATGCATTCGAGGATGTCTAAAACATTAAATGTGTGCCTTAATAAAATACATATTTGTTTGAATAGGTCATAAGTATCCATATTCATGATAAAAGTACAGTACCTGCCACACGCGTTGGGTTTTTTACACTGGTTCATAATTCACATACTATACGATTGTTTTAAATGATCTGTAAGCAAACCATTATAAGCTGTATAAGTGATTTGTTTTAAATATAATTTAGTGCACAAACACATCACGTTGCCTTTTTGTAAATGTATGTATGCTTAATAATGTAGTGTTCTATTTCAGAGTAGACCATAATCTGTACAATTGCTCGAAGTTCTGGCTATGACATAGTATACATCTGTACTCTTTGTTATGTACTATATATA
>VMBQ01001203.1:63891-110658 GCA_007657795.1 Dreissena rostriformis
TATATGTAACCTACTTTAGTGTGTGTATTGTATGCTCTCAGAAAAGGGTGCCGATATCGAATTTTATGAGACTTCATTTGAATGAGTCATCCTCTTGGAGAGGCATTTTTTTTCTTTTTATGTGCTGTGTAACAACCCGTTTCAGGAATGTTGAATGTCGTGATTTGACTTGTACTCTTTCAGACCTATTAAATGTGGATTTGGATTTTAAGATAAAACAAAAAAGTAAACCTGAACAAGGCAACATGTTTTCCTTGTGCCTTAAATCAGCTACTTATGCAAAGATAAATGCCCTAATTAGGAATCACCGTATTCTTGTTAAATAAAGTTTATTTGTCTGCAGCCTACATGCAAATCAGTTTATAATAAGTAATAAATGTAAGGTTAATACATCCATGTTTGTAGAACTAAGAATTCTGTGAAAATAACAACAATTCACATACTTAAACTAAATCGATTTGATGCATATTGCAAATATATGTTACAACATCGTGGTACTGTATAACCGAAATGAAATGTGAAAGCACGTGTGCGTTGACTTTTTTCATTCAAGTATTTAAGTTCAGCTTAAAATTCAATAAACATGTTATGGTTATTGAAACTCACAATTCCAATTTGCCCTACGAACTTTTGGAGGGCCAATAATAAATATCATATTTTTCTCAGGCTACCTTGCCCCTATGGAACGGAATGTTCGCCAGTCCATGCATGTTGCTAAATGACAATTGCATACTGCACATGACAAGATATGACCTGGTGACCCAGTGTTTGGACGCACGTGACCAAGAATTTTACTCAGCCTAGCATTGTCCAGGTTAACATTCTGAGCAGGTTTTATCAAATTGAGTCAGAATTTTGGCCTCTTGAGGTAACAAGGTTATGTGTTACCTGGTGACATAGTTTTTGGATGCCGGTGACCCAGATTCTAAGTTTGCCTACACATCGCCCAGATAAACATCTTGACCAAGTTTTAGCAAGATTAAGTCATAAATGTTACCTAGTAGCAGCAAGTTTTTTGTGAGAATTGACATGGTGAAATAGTATCTGACCCAGATTCGAACTCGGGAAAGATATTGTCTAGATAAACATTCTGATGAAATTGCATCCACATTTGTTGACAAATGTGGCTTCTAATGTTGTAACGAGCTAAAGGTTGACGACCAACACTACACACAGACAGATGCAGGGC
The DNA here is from genome assembly GCA_007657795.1 of Dreissena rostriformis. Taxonomy (NCBI): domain Eukaryota; kingdom Metazoa; phylum Mollusca; class Bivalvia; order Myida; family Dreissenidae; genus Dreissena; species Dreissena rostriformis. The sequence goes on from VMBQ01001203.1 coordinate 65,081, forward strand.
GATCGCAATAGCTCGCCTTGAGCACTTCGTTCTCATACATGCTAGAAGCGAGTATTGTTATTCAACGTATATTTGTGATAATTTGCGATGTATAATGCTCATGATTTATGCCACTTTCTAACATTCTTCATGGATTTGTATCACCCATGCCTAATTGTTTGCTCAGACGTTTTCGGGGATCCTCAAAGTTCATGCATGGATTGGTGAAGGAACAGTACACCGTACCATGCATCTTTTACAAAGCTACTATGATTGTTGATTTTTCCTTTTTTAGATGAAACTTATGTTTCAAGATGCATTTTAAATAGAGTGATTATCATTGTTTATTTCTCCATTTTCAGCTGACACTTGTAAATCCTAACTGTTTTAGTTGAAACACCCAGAAAAAAATATCGAGGGTATGAGGCATGACAGTGGCACTTCTTGGTTTACGCTATGGGGTTATTACATTTAATGGACCATTTTGTATTTTTCATATACTATAATAAGTTTATTTAATTCGTTAATGTTATTGTTCATTACGGCCTTATATAATAGAATATGTTGCTTCAAGAATGAAGATTTGGTATATGATAATTGTTAATAAGTCTAAAACATGCATTAGAATCAAGTCATCTCCCCAATTATACCGCGTGTGGTTCATTCTCAAGATAAGACCAATCAGTGACAAATCGTCATTTTATCAACACCGGTGGTTTGCGAAATTCTGGCTAGTTACAAACATGTTATCGTGCGATATAAAAGTGACTTCCAGTTTAATATAGATCTTATATAAACGCTTTTTTTAGATGGTTGGTCAGTTGGTATTATTGCTAGATCGAAATTCCACCCAGTCGTTTACACACAGTGTAGTGTAAACAAACGCTAGTTGTCGATTTAAAAAACAAACAGTATAATAAAAATAAATGATTTCGATTGATTAATACAAATTAATATCTTATAAATTTATTTAAATTTATATCAATTGTTAAACTCATCAATTTATCAACAATACTATCGTGGCGATGCAAAGTTTCGAATTATGTGAGTCCCAAAAATACATTGACATTTGTAAAAAAAAGTAATATAGTTTAAAATGGACTTGTTCTTTCAATACGGGACCTCATAGATTTGCAAGTTGTCGAGTCCCAGGACTAAGATGAGAAAATTTGTAAAAATATCACTGTAACCGGGTACATTTAAGTAGTACCCGAGCCGACAATAACCAATCGAGCACCACTAACAATAAACAGATAATCTGTTAGGCATTCAGAGCTGATCAGGGTACTGATTTTTTAGGGGTAGAAAAGGCTGTTTCTGATAGGGGCTGTCTGATAGGGAACACAGAGAGGAATAAGAAGATTAAGCGACCATATTAATGCAGTATTGGAGCGGTCAATACCAATCATTTCTTGATCATGTTTATGGTTTCGTGATGGGCTAGAAACAGATTACGAAATCACTGGAGATCGGTTTACATAATAAACAAATTGGATTCCTTGCCAAGTTTACCATAGATCCAATCCTCCAGTGAGAATTCTGACTGTCGTAATTTGGTGCAAATCACATCACAGACAACATCTGCTTATCATCTTAGTAAAGCCTTCGTACTTAAGACATTTATAAATATATACCTTCAAGATGACTGAAATTTTCGTGCTATGAATCGTTCTGTCAGTGTTTAGTACATGTTGTGGATTGGCAACTGTGAGACGATACAATGGTTATATTGCCCTCTGGATATTTTAGATGCATTAGATTGTAATTAACGAAACCATTCGGAAAAGTGAGCGTTGGGAGATATGGCAGTAAATAAATTTAATACAGAAAAGAAACACATTCAAGGAATAATAATGTTCAAATATACTCTACTTTATGTATTTAGTTGAAACACGATTCTCGATGGTATACATGTAGATATATCATCAACTTATCATCCATGGTTATTGTTTAACTTTTCTTGAAATTGAAACTATTTCTTTCAAATTTAGCGGTCCATGAAACGTTGTTTGTTTGAACAGACTCGTCACTTGATGATAATGTTTTATTACTCGTAATCTTATTAAACTTATCAAAATGAAGAGCCGACGTTATTTCATGTGAGGATTTACACATTCGAAGCAACGTTCCCACAGTTACTATACTTAAACAGAAACAACATACTGATTTCGAAATTCCGTTAATTTTCGATCAAACAAAATTTTCAACGATGGCACAACTATAAAGATTTGTTTGTAAATTAATACTCGTATTTCTAGATGGTAAGGCATTTTTTTTTTGTAAAATCATTATGTCGGTGTGTTATTTACCAAACATGTATTTAGCGTCGGTCTCCCAGACACTTTCTTCAGACAGCTCTGGAATTTACATACGAAGCAGCTCGTGTTACAAGAAACCGTTTCCATGGCGACACACTTCTTTTCGGAAATAGTGACTGTTGATAGGATCATTTTCAGATGTCAGCATAGCAACAACAAGCGCCGTTAATGAAGTCACTGCTTACGAAGAGTGATCTTTATACGGAAAACTTCACCATTCTGCTGGTTTGTCAATATTTGCCACCGCTTAAATCAATTTCCACTTGGCAACATTGCAACATTTAGGAAAGTGCTACCATCTGTATTAATCGAACCCATCTAATTGCAATGAATATACGCTAAAACTGCATTTTAACCCTTTTTGTGAAATAATAGCATTAACGAGTTGGTTTATAAGTGTTCCCAGTCTGCATTGTTAAAACATATAATTTCATAAAAAACTGAATATAAATTATGTCGGCCTGTCACGTGTATGGTAAACCTACTACAGCATTTTCCAGACATGGAATGTAGCAGCTCATACTGCAAAGATGTCATTATTTATTGTACGGGACTCGAAAAGCTATATCCACTTAATTGACAACTAAATTGGAGTCTGGGAAATTTCTCATGTTAAGTCAGTGGTAATTTCCTGTTGTTAGAAGAACTTTGTCAATAAGACATTTGCTTTTTACTGCGTGGCCTTTAAAGGATAATGCACATATGCGTATACAATAATTAAATAAACGTGTATACGTACATTTTGTTCTTGAACTTGACTTTATTTTATCTTGATTTCATTAAATACACATATCTTATTATGATACCTCTTAGTCCGTTTCCTTGGTAGAAATAGTACTTGGTGTCTTACCAGAATATATTAAGAATGCTCTCAGAAAGGGACCAAATCTGGGACCATTTGATCGCTTTGCGGACACCGTATTGGCGACAACCCCCAATATCTCTATTTATAACATATTTGCCAAGTATACAGTTTTTATTGCATCAATATATATATGCTTTATATCCCTTTTGAGTCGTGGGTAATTTTCATAAAGATGTTACATCACAAATATTGTTTATAAATATATGTCCATGAATCATTATAAACATAATAATTAACCTTTGGTTTTTAGATTTGATGCTTTTTTCCAATGTTTATCGTATGGTAACATTAAAAGAATCGATTGTGTTGATAGTGTCAAAACGCCATCTTGAAAGCAATGTCCTTCTTGAGTCGTGGATTCTGATTGGCTGTTCCAATTTAAATATTTACATGCTTTTAAAAAGATATTGCAGGGAAAGTTACTTTCTATGATGAGTGAGACCGCCGTTGGTGAAAAAAATTTCAACAGACGCCGTTACATTAAAAATACTAATAAATGAAGGATTGTGATACTAAGAAAAAACATAAAGGAAGACATTTTGTTTGTATTTGATAAGAAAGTATCGAGGTATGATTAATTAGAATATTTACAGGTTTTTGTCGAATTTTCGATCAGCAAAACGATGGTGACATTTTACCGAAACAAACTGCATTATGTGCGAACGTTCTATTAGGTGATTTCACGCGATCTCTATAACCACGACATTAAAGGGGCTATCCAACAGATAAAGCGTCGTATCGACGCGAAACGATACTTTGGGAAACTACGAGGATTGCTTATATCGCTAAAAAATACATCCACTACAAACATGAGCGTGGATGGTCGAGTGGTCAAGGCGGGTTTTTACTTCAGGACTCCAGGAATCCAGGGGTCAGTGGTTCGAGCCCTGTTGAGGGTTACTTTTTTTTCATTTTTTTTAAATTGTATTCTCGTTTTTTTATTGGAGATTTTAGTTCAAATGTTTAAATTTATCAATTTAAAGCATTTAAAGCATTTAATGACAAGCTTCAATACATGCCAAAATCTGCTGGACGGCCCCTTTAAATGGACCCACGACTCAACAAAAACAAGCCATATATATGTGCTGATCTTAAAATATACATGTATGCCAATCAGCTTTAGGATAGAAGGATTCTTAATTAACTGGTTAAAAATTGTTGCAATAACACGTTGAACGTGCAGAGAACAAGATTATCATATCAAAGAAACTTCTCTTTTATGAACTAAAGTGGTCCAGTGATGTTAAACATGTTTGATCTCAGCAAGATTGTTCCAAAGTCCAGGAAAATGGAAAATACACATTCGAAAATTGGTTATGTTTTATCGTTCACATGTGTAAATACCGTGTAGCTTCTTTTTAGAATAATGCTATTTGAACATGCAATTCCTGGAATGTCACGTAAATAAATAACATATTTCTGGACGGTTTTCCTCCAATGACTTTTTATTCTGACGTGTATGGCCTTCAAACAAAACAAGAGGGAAGTTGCTTACTGGCTTACACTATAAGTCCTCTTCTTACTAAGAACCCCTGAATATTCGCCATTTTTCAGTCAGTTACAATTGAACTCACTAAACGCAGACAGTTACCGAATACAAATGCCCTCATAATATAGTAAATAACAGGTTACCGCCCAATCGCTCTGTAACATATCAGTTGAGGATTAAAAATTAAATTAGGGCGAGGCTGGTCGAGCTGGATTTGTATTCTTGCCGAGTCTGATATATTACAATACGAAAGGGCATATTTTCTGTTTAGCAAACCCATACGCCCACATTTTAGAAGAAACAAGAAAACATAATCGACTCAGCATTTGTAGCGTGCATGATTAAAGTTGTAATCTTTGTCGTGTTTACAGTACGTCTTGTGCTTGTGTTTGTAAAATACTTCTTTGCTGTTTGTGTTGCTTTTGGTGTCCAAAATGTGATACTTCTTTGTATCAAATTGTTTGTTTCTTGATCGGCTTTATAACTAGAATTACAGAACATTATGACTTCATAGTTGATTCCTAGACACCTGACGTATCTCCAAACATTAACTGATATAATCACCTATTGATTTGATGTATACGTGTATATTGATTCGTTTGGTGTCCTCGTTGTCCTTTCTAAAAGCAAAACTACCAGACAAAACAAACATATAGAGCCGAAACTACATTGAAGATAGGATGTTGGTAACTTCAGTAAAGCTAGACAAATGTTACACAATTATGAATATTAATTTCCTATGAAGGTTTCAATTCAAATATAAATGTTATAAAATCACTCGGGCTACCAGCTCGTGGTTTAATACTACGCATTAGAGCAATAACCAACGTAAACGCAAACCCGCCAATGGCTTTATATACTCTATAAAGATATGACAGTTTCTCCGTCATATCCACCAATCTCACCAGTCAAGCAGGGGCATAAACTTCAAACGTAACATAATGTGTGTTAGACACACATATATTTATAATATTCATTTCTGATGACAAACACTTATGAAAATTCCCTTTACAGGGGTATAAAACACTTAGTAATTATATCAGCCGGAAATCATTTATTTAATATCAAAACAGTATCAAATATTATTGATCAACAACAAACAACAACATCCTGTATGTTCGTCCAGATTTTGAGAAAGTCATTCACATCGATACATGTTTACATCGATTTGTATATATTTATTGCGTATCTAATTTAACACAGCAACATTTCAGTAATTGTAAGTTATGTGTCCTATTATATTATGTTACTGAGATAACGTTATTTCTTAATTGCTTTACGGAAACTGAGAAGAAGCAACATCCAATACTCGATAACTAAATAATGCACTCTGAATGTAACCACACTAATTATTTAGTATGGTAACTGAAATTTTGATATGGCGCATGAGCTGCGGTGTCAGTTCATTATATCAATCATTGTCGGTATTAACAAGGAAGTTGCATAATGGATGTTCTGAAATAACACGATAAGGAATTGCGTTTGGCACGAATATTTTTAAGTGAAAACGGCTTGAATTCACGTTATCTTGAAACAGATCTGTAGAAATGCACGCGAATGTCGGTCTTGTAATAAAGATCAAATATTATTTAAAGTATTTTGTTTAAAGCTATAACAATATATTGTTCATCTAATTATTGACGACACTAATAAGAAATCATAAAATATGTATGCATACATGGTCGATATATAGTGAATTTTAAAGAAAATAAAGTAATAAGAAACATGACAATAATAATTATGCAATCCCTTGCTAGAACTACGTGTGAGCTACATACAAACAAACTTACAGCGCAATATCTCTATCCAATCTAATTAATGTTCTTGCGCGGAAGTCAGTCTTTCTATTTTAAGTTTATTTGGAGTTGCCCCAAATGCAATCCCAAGCTAGGTCTACCGGCCACATACACCCAATATGTGGATGTTGTAACTCTATCTAAACTGAAGTTATTGAGCGTATGCCGTTTTCCTACTTTTAGTAACAATGACCTTGGCATTTACCTAACATAGCCAAAAATAATCACATTCTTTTTGTTATGCATGCTTGTTATATAATCAGTTTCATCAAGATGTGCCAATGAAGTTATTGAGCGGAAACCACTTGTATGCTGTTTTATTGGCTACTTTTGCAAAAGTGGCCTTGATCCGACTGGCTACAAAAGCGATTGCTATCTAGGTGTTCATATAATCTATCTGCGCTCATTTGAGTTTAATATCGCCATCCCAACTCAAGTTTTTGAGCGGAAACTGTTTTTCTATTTTAGTGACAGTGACCTTGACCAGGTATGCACCATTTACAATACCAATCTATGTCTCTATTCAAGCTTAATATATCCACATTTTCATCAAGATTGGTTCATGAAAACAAGTAATTGGCGGGAAAACAGCGGTTTGACACCGCCCGTCCGCACGCAATACAACAATCTAACCAGGATTTTCACTTTCGAATCAAATTCTGTAAAGTGTTAATACTGTGAAAAAACCTGTAACCAAATGTTCTATGCTATTAGAATAACATGACTTCAGGAAGTAAACTGGGTGATTAAGCGACCATTGGAGCGGTCAATACTTATCATTTCTCGATCATTATGATGGTTTCGTGATGGGATAGAAACAGATTGCGAAATCACTGGAGATCGATTAACATAATAAACAAATCGGATTCCTTGCCAAGTTTACAATAGATCCAATCCTCTAGTGAGAATTCTGACTGTGGTAATTTGGTGCAAATCATATCACAGACAACATCTGCTTATCATCTCAGAACAATTTTTGTACTCGAGAAAGTTGTAAATATATATCTTCGTATAATGTCTATGTCTTTTACATGTAGTGGATTGGCAACTGTGTGTCATTTCAATTGTTTTTATTGCCCTATAGATGTTCGTATTTAAAAAGCATTTAAAATAATTAAAAAATCAATTATGGTAGGTAAAGTTACCAGAGGTATTAGTAAATTATCTCATACAGAAAAGATACTAATGCAATCGTATAATACTGTTCAAATATACTTTACTTGATGTACTTAGTTCTTACATGAGTCTCGATGGTATTCGTGTTCTCAAAGAACAAAATTAACGTTGTTAAACTAATCAAAAGCGATGCAGATATTAAGAAGTCTAGAACATTGAAGTAAAATGAAGTTTTATAAAGTCTAGTGCTCGCCTTATAGTTATTTATCCGAAAGTAAACAATTGTTTATCGCCTGATGCGTTGCTATTTATCATCTCGTACCAACACCCTCGATGTTTAATTGTGTCGCACAGGCTAATCAGGGACGACGCTTTCCGCCTAAATTGGATTTTGCTAAGAAGAGACTTCATTTAAACGAAAAAGGTCATAAAAGCGGAAAGTGTCGTCCCTGATTAGCCTGTGCGGACAACATTTTTTTTTGTGACAGTGATTGTGACCATAAACCCGAATTGCTCCGAATGAACTCCCATGCTAGGTTTGCAAATAAACATATATACAAAAAAAATCAGTGCAATACCTCAATTCGAAATTGTTCACAGGAAACCATTTAGACCTTGAACAGACTGGCTTCAAATGCAATAACATGCTATGTCAGCATGTATTCTACCTTCAGACAACATGTCGGTGCTAAAGCTATACCCAAAATTACGTAACTGAGCGTTGGTCATTTATCTATATTTAGTCACAATGACATTCACCTTAACCTGACTCGCCTAAAATACAATCCCAAGCTAGGTCTCCATGCAATATTGCTTATCCTCAGTTTCATCAAAATTGGTCGATTGCAAACCAAGTTATTTACCGGTAACCCGTTTGCTGTTTTGTCTTGATTATTTAAGCAACAGTAACCGTACCCAACTGGTCCCAATTGCAAATCCACGCACGGTCATTGTGTAAGCTACATACAGTGCAATATCTCCATAAAACTCGTGTGAGAAGTTAGTTTCTCAAATATTCACCAATTAATTTTTGTGTAATAAGTATCTATTCAGTAATGTTCAAGAGCGTTCTTTCAAAACTCGCTGTATGTTCCAGATACATCTATATTCTAACTACAATTAAATTATCAGTATGTTTTTTCTAGGTTAACTTTATGAAAATAAAACAACTTGTGCACAATGGTATTGTGTGTGTTTATTTTAGAGTAAAACGGAGCAATATTATTTACATATTATCATATTTATATCCAACTTTTGACATGGTCGGGGTTCATGGTTCTTTGCGAAAACAAAAGCATAACTATAATTTAGGGGAAGTAATTGTATGTTAAAGTATGGAATTGAAATAAATGTGAACTACGGTAATGTGTGTACCGGAAACATCTTATATCTTGTGAAAATAAAAAGTACATGTATTTATTGAAAATGAAGAACATTATACTAAATTATCGTTTACAAAAACGATTACTATATATACCACTTTTTTCAAAGCTGCATATAAGGTACGATTGAAAGGGGTACTGCTGCAATCAGGAATATAATTTTGCTCCGGACGTTCGTTAGAACGCACATTTTTATCTAAGGTTTTAAAATCGAATATATTCGATTAATAAAAAACGAATATTCGAATATTACTTTCAGTATTCGTTCCAATCCCTATTTTTTATACTTGCATCGGAATTCTTACTCGGAATCTCGGATCTAACATGCAAAAACCACTAGGCTATTCAAACTTGCCTATTTCGTCGACGTTTTTCATTAATGTGATGGATCCTTATTATATTAGGAATGTTTGTTAATTCAAACAACAAATTATTCAAACGTTTCGCTTTACGAATGCATTTATTATTCCCGTCTGTGCGGAGGGATATTGATTTGACCGTGCCCTTCCGTCTGTCCGGAACACTTTTGTGTCAGGGGCCATATCTCAAAACTGCTTAAGCCGATTTCATTGAAACTTGGTTTGGGTGTATATATGGATAAGAAGATGATGCACTGCAAATGCCGTTGCAATAAATCTGCAAATAACGGAGTTATGAATCTGTTTGACATAAAAAAATAAGCACACTTGTGTGTCTGGACCCACATCTTGCAACTGTTTATGCGGATTTCATTGAAACTTGTTATGACGGTATATAGTGAAAAGAGAATGATGCACGTCAAATTGCGACGCAAAACATTGTCAATAATGGAGTTGTGGTCCTTTTTGACTTGAAAATACCCTTTGTATATAGGATTTTTTCCTGCCTTGAGCTGAATATCCAATAGCATATTAGCAACAGGCATGTAGCTTACCGCAGTTGTTTTCAATCGTATGGGGATGAGTCACATTCAAGACCCGTAACCATAGAGGCAAGGTCAAGGTCACACATTCAGGTCAAAGATCGAAAGTTTGATTTAGTATTCATTATTTAGCCAGTACTAACTATAAATCAAGAGATCATGTAAAAACTTAACAAAAGCGTTCTTCTTTATCCGGCGGTGTGTCATAGACACGACTCCGGCCTCTAGGGTCAATTTCAAGGTCACACACTGAGGTCAAATGTTACAAAGTTTGATTAAATATTTCTTATTTTGTGAGGATTCTACCATATACATTAAGGTTCTCTATCATCTGAGGCTGCGTCACATGCAAGACCCATTACCCTAAAGCCATGGTCAAGGTCACACATTGAAGTCAAAGATCACAAATTTGATGAATTATTCATAATAAGCTATTAAATCATGATATGCATCAAGGGATTCTGTAATAACTGTCTACAATTATTCTCTTTTATTTTGCAGTGTGACAAAAGGTAAAACTCGCGTCTCTATGGTCGATTTGAATTAAATATGCCTTATTGTGCCATACATCAGGGGATTTGCACCCATCTAAGACAATAGATTAAACACGGTGTATCGACACCATTGCCAAATGCCAGATAAACCGATACAGACACTACCCCTCTCCTGATATCCCGAAATATGCAAATTATCATCTCGTTAATTGATGACAGCCTCTATCCAAACAATGATTGATACTCAGAAGTCGTCTGCACGAAAGCAAAAAGGCGACTTAGAACTTCCATGTTTTTCGGAAGTGTGCATAAAATCGAAAATTCGAATATGACTTAAGGATTCGTATATTCGGCCGATTTTCGAATATTATATTATAATATGGAAATGTGCCCGTAGGACAACATTCCAATTTGGTCTGAAAACTCCTCTTAAATCGGCAAAATGAAACAAAATATGGAGGTGCGGAAGTTCATACCTGTTTGGTATTCTTGTAAAGTTTCAGCACTCAAGAAGCTTTTCGAGAAGCAAACATTTACATGGTAGTTAACAGTATTTATCATGTCGCATGCCTTTAAATAAGCCTGATAACCAGGTAACCTAATTACCCAAAAGTTATTAGGCTAGTTGACCACGTGACCTCTAATATCCGTCAGTCGCTCTCCGGTGACGGACTACTTTTTTCTGTTTATAAAATACCAAATACATGTAAAGTACTGTTACCTTTGAAATTTATTTAGACGCATCACGAGAGCAGGGGTGTCAATTTGCCGAAATCTAAAATCCTGAAAATCATCCTAGAATTTGGGGGCCAGAGTCAAAAGAGTTTTAATTATTCATTAAATTATGTTTCCTTTGTAAACAATATGCCAAAGGTCAATAATTTGTGTTTAAGAGTGACATTTTGTGCCAAGAATGCTTAGAATAACCAAAACAAATCTCTGATTTATATCAATATCAAAAGTTTTCCTTGAGGGCTTAAATCCTGAATTCAGGAATAATCCTGAAAATTGACACCTCTGCGAGAGTTATCGTTTATATTACATATCATCCTATTTTGTTTCTTCTTTAAAATATATATCCGAACCAGCTTTCCGTATTTTATTTTCATCACTTGATTGCGCAATTTATGACGTATCTCGTGTGACGTCATTTCGGTGACTAAACATTTTGGGACAAAACTATGGACGTGGTGGTATTTCGGATTGTGTGTTTGTCATGTATAACACCTTAAGAACATACACTGGAAGTTTATATCGTTGTAACTGAATTGTTATTAGCATTGGATTAAAGTTGCCGCTGGGGTAAGTGTGTCGTTTATACTAAATTTAGTTTTTTTTATGGCTCCTGTTAANTTGTTGAGTTACGTTAGTTTACTTGCTGGATAATCTGTCTCTGCAAAGTTTCAGACATCAAGTAGCAATACTTTTTTTGAGTTACGCGCGACACAAGTAAAAACATGTTTTGCTAAAAAGTGGGCCATAATTATTTTTACGTGGAGAATATACGAATTTTAATCTGAGGATGCGAAAGTGTACATCTTGTTTATAAGTTATAATCCCTCTAGTTACAATTTTTTTTCAAGAAATGAGCGAAACTTAAAAGATGGACAAACGGACGGACAAATCTATATCCCCCTCCCCACACAAACGAGAAAACGCTGTTTCGAACTTATAACAATCTATGAATTAAACGCGATATTTTGGCTCGTATGAGCAGGGTTTTTTTATTTAAAAAATAAATAAATAATAATATAGAGGCAATTCGATGAAACGTTCCAGTCTACTAAAGGCACATTGACAGCTGCTTCCGGTGCAGTCTCGAAATATTGGCATTCGGTACGAATGCAGAGCGCATCTTTAACGGCGTAGGTGTTGTTACCCATAGCCGTTTTGAAGATCCACACGGTCCCTTAGCGTATGCCGAGGTTGAAGGTCGCCGGATGTACCTTCTGCCTGCATGATCGAGAATACGGGTGTTCGCACTTAAAGAATGAATAAAGAAAACAAGATTACAGCTAGTATAAAACTGTCCAGTGTACTTGAGGCATCTGGACCGCTGCTTCCGATGCAGTCTAGCATTTATGGTTACATATTGAAATCGCAAAGCAAATTAATTATATCAATTCGTAACTTTTTACGTTAAGAACGGGAATATATATCTAAAACATGTCAACAATTATCGTAATACATAAGGTTTATGTTTTTAGTTACATGTATTTCGTTTTGATTTTTTCCAGAATTGTATGCATTATTTTTCTTAAACAGCGTATATCAAATATGAGTTTGAATAAGGAACCAACTCCATCTCCTTCGTAAAATTCCGTCATACGACATTGAAGCGTTGCAGCTTCATTTAACCTTTAACAGGATTTGTAACATAGGAATACAGGGATTAATCAAACTGAGCGGACTGCTTTGCAAACGCGTTCGTTATATACGCCGATTTAGCAGGGAAGCGGACAACGAGCGAGGCCTGGTATTGTAATGCGCATGGGGGGGGGGGGCGGTAGAGGGTTCAGGTTAACCCTAACCCGACCCCTAACCGTAGCCCAGGATTATCTCCCCTATACCAGTCCTCGCTCGTTGTCGTTATCCGCTTCCCGATTTAGCAAAGCAGTATGTGACAACAATCTTAATGCTTTACAGATGCACGTAGTAAGCTACTAATTATGGCCACTAATTCGAGTGCAAGATGAATATAAAGCTGTATTCAGGTCGTGATCAGACCATCATCTATCCGTGAGAAGTTCTTTTCTCTAAAAAACAGGACACATTATGGGAATGCGCTTGGCGAACCGTGCGCTCTGGAAAGACCTGTTCGGGGAATGGCGTGTCAAGCATGTACCGATTTCCAATTAACTTCACACAGCTGCCAATCACAGTGAAATGTACAAAAGAAGCAGGCTTCTAGGTCGAATTGCATTTCCAAAATAAGAGGTTTAACGGGATTTGTTCACATAATTTCCTAATAAGAAAACAGTTTGATTGTTTAAGTGCCAAATAAATTGTTTTAATACTTACAGATGAATAAATATTACCTTCCGCGGGATTTGAGTCTGTGACAGATCAAAGAAAAAAAAGGGCTACCACTTGACACACAGGCTTTAGAATTTAAGAAACTATCAGCGCTACAACTATAACGTTGCTAATACGTATTTTCCAAATAATAGATTTCGATTTGACATAACCAAATCGGTATTTTACCATGTTTCTTAAGTCAGTTGTGTTATTACGTTTGCTGCTTTAAATATTAACATTCTTTGTATAATGTATCAGCATTGTTTTGGGATTGTCATTTTGCATTACTGTAAACAAGTACCTTTAGGTCAAATGTAAGAAATCGCCCCTGCAACTTATGTTTAGACACAAGGCGGACAAAAGGGAACACAGAGCCCACCACAAGCAGGCTGGTTTACGAGAGCTAGCCTAAAATTTAAGTTCCATTTGGAGCATTACAATGTGTGTTTAATGTAGGTTTATTTTTATTGTATTGTGGGTCGCTATACCAAATAACTAACTCGCATGTAATAGTATAGCAAAGGCAATTTCTACTGAACATTAGTTGCTGGCTCCATTAAAAGAACTATTACGTAATTGACCATATTAATCTATTTATTTATGTTCTCTATTTACAACATAATATGTACATGAAGCTGAAATGAAGAAGCACACTGGCTTGTAACCTTACAATCTACAGCCATCTCAAATAAATCACAGTACCTGACAGCGCAGGTAGGCGATTCATGAGATGTTCCGACATGTGCATAATTGTAATGTTACAAGCCAAAATGGTTAAATTATATACATAACAAAACACGACAGAAGAAAGATAAGTTTTCCTAAATCGTAACGTAATCTATTAATGTGAATACAAATAATCACCATGTTAGTTTAAAAACAACTCACGTGTAAGACATAACAGATGCGGTAACAAACTTACTAAGACCGTATTCATTTTGAAAGAAAATGACGTTGATCCATGTTTTAATTACTGCTAGATTGAGCAACATCAAATGTCAAGTCTTTGCTATTCTATCGATGATGATTGTTCAACAGAAATCTAATAAAAACAAGCAAATTCGTAGAATTAATATCCCCCGCAACATATCTTTTGTTTGAGGATGGGTGCAAATCGGACGGATGAACATACTACAAAACAAAGGGCCATTACTCCGTTATTAACAGATGGTGTACAATGCCATTTGGCGTGCATCATCCTCTTATCCATATATATATACTCATGCCAAGTTTCAATGAAATCCGCCAAAGCACTTCCAAGATATGGCTCCGGACACAAAAGTGCCTATAGTAAAAAGCATTTTTTCAAGATACAAAGGGCCATAACTCCGTTATTAACATATGGTGTACAATGCCATTTGGCGTGCATCATCTTCTTATCCATATATGTACTCATACCAAGTTTCAATGAAATCCGCCGAAGCACTTCCAAGATATTGCTCCGGACACAAAAGTACCGGACGGACGGACGGACAGCCGGACGGACAACGCCAAAACAATATCCCTCCGCCTCTGGCGGGGGATAATTAAGTATCTACGGACAAGTTAATGTAAACTAGTCATTTTCAAATGAAAAGACGTTGATTCGTGCTACTGCTAGATTTGAGAAACATCAAATGTTAAATCTATACTTTTTAATCGATATTTTTTTGTTAAAATAAAAATCTAATCAACCAGACAAGACAAGACAAGTGTAAAGCGCGTGGTACACTGTACACCGCTTCCGCCCAGTTTAAATCCGTTAATTATAAACGAAAAATCAATTAATTACTCGATACAAATTACTTAAGAATATCGGTCCAACAAATAATGTAAACAAGAAAGGAAAGACATCTGGCATAATTCAACAGTACATGTGAGTAATGAATAATGTAAAGTACAAAAGCGGTATTCAGAACATACTGAAATCACGTTCGCAATTGCCAATCCTGCTATCACATACAAAAAAAGCTTTTTGTGAAAAGCACATAAAGATTAAGGTCCCGATTTCTGCCACAAATGCACCTTGATGTATGTGGGCATTTATGGAAAGGAAAGTTTCGATTTGTACCACAAAATCACCATGATGATTGAGGGCATTTATGGACAAGAAAGTTCCGATTTTCACCACAAATGCGCCTCGATGTATGTGGGCATTTATGGACTTATAATCCCTAGTTGCACCGTTAATTGGCCCGTCTTTCTGGTAAACGGATGTGTATGTTGTGACGGCTATAAAAAGAACTCTTGTAAATGGATGTGTAGATTCTGATAGCTACAAAGAACAGACTGGAACTCTGAAATAAAGCATATGTAGATAATATCTCGACCACCCCTGAATCAATGGACATTTTGCGACCGCCCAGGCTTGCCGGCTGCCCCCAGAGGCGAAATGGAACCATGAAGATCGAATTCCCACGGATTTCAACATGTATTTCCACTTTTTCTTAAGCCCGAATCTTCAACTCTTTTGAAACTTGAAACATTTTAGAGTCCGTCTCACTTGTTTCCGTCAGTATAGCGATTACCTATCAATAAAGCTGTAAATTAACTCTTCTGTTGTACCCGGACACTGGACTTGACGCTGCTTATTGACCAGCTTGATATAACAATAGCTTTCTAATTTAAAGGCCACGATTTTATACCAGATTTCAATGTCATTTTCTTAGAAGACAAAACTTCTCGAAACATTAAACCTTCTTTACAATTTTCTAGCAAGTTCATTTGATATACATTCTCCTTGTGATAGCTTCTAAAAACAGACTGGAACTCTGAAAGAAAGCATATGTAGATAATATCTCGACCTTCCCTGATTCAATTGACATTTTGCGACAGCCGAGGCTTGCTGGATGCCGCCCGATGCTTAATTGAACCACGATGGTGGAATTCCCAAGATGATTTCCCACGGATTTCAACATTTATTTCCACTTTTTCTTAAGCCCGAATCTTCAAATATTTTGAAACTTGAAACACCTTCAAACCTTTTGAAACTTTTTAGAGTCCATCTCACTTGTTTCCTTCAGTATAACTATAACCTATTAATAAATCTGGCAATTTACTCGTCTTCTGCTTTTTGACCAGCTTGATATAACAATAGCTATGTAATTTAAAGGGCACGATCTTACTACCAGATTTAACAGTCATTATCACGATTTTCTTAGAAGACAAATTTACTGGAAAGATTACACCTCATTAACAATTTTCCGGCAAGTTCATTTGATATACATTCTCCTAATAGCTAAATTTAAGAAATTCCCCCGATTATTTGCACGATATCAGCGTTGCAGATGAGTAAATCTTGAAGAAATACTAATTTGAGACCTTTTTTCTGCATATAATCATTCGCTTCAAAGAAACCATTTCCAGCTTGATTAACTTTTCTAGCAATAGCTTAGATGTAGAGTCTTTTGATAATAGGTTGAGAGTCTTTCGCAGAAATCCATTAAAGCTGTAGAAGTGTCCTCATTAATTGATAAAACCAGATTTATAACAAAAAATACCCAAAGCGTATTGATCGTATTAAATTGATGAAAAGAAGGCTTCGTAACACGCTTGTCTGGAGTCAAGGAGAACGCATGCTCCGATTCCTACTGAGGTACTGCAGGAGTGAAGATAATGTAGTGAAGATAAGGTATGGCAGATAACATCTTCGGACAACTAAATCTTAATCTTGAATGGCTCGGCTAATTGGACCCGCAATGACATCAGTGGCCTGCCCAGACAAGACTTCATCTGGATGATTTACAACCCATTGTGAAACACACATCCAACGATAGGCATGTGTAACCACATGGGACCCAGGACAATGGAAGCAATGGAATGGAATCGCCATCTATAACAAAGCCCCCTTTGTATCCATCTCTAACTGCATAAATTAACAGGACAAGAGATGGAGACTTTACGATCTATTAACTCCCATGCATCTTTTTCCCTCAAAACGCATTAACAGCTGCCATACTTTCTTTGCAGTCGATCTTATTTCCATCCTCTGACATGGTGACGTTCATTTCTTTAAGGAATTCAAGACATTCATCGCGATCGGAGAAACCTAGCTCTGGCATTATGAATTCAACTGGTAGGGTTGGCCGATATCTATGTACATGAATGGGTGTGGTCGCGATCAAAAATCAGCCAATGAAAAAGAAGAGATACAAATATGTTAGCAAAATATCAACACAATGAAATTTAAAACATACCTGTTTTCTTAGTGGCAAATTATAAAGTAATTAACATCAATAATTGTTATACTTACCAAATCGTTTTCTATATAAAACAGGCATACATTTTATATAAAGAAGACCATATACTTACTGCTGAGGCGTTAAGATAACATGTAGAAATACTTACCGTATATTAACAGAATATATTATCCTACTACAATAAAATGTATAAGAAATTGTATGTTAATGTAATAATATAAGTTTTACTTGTAAGAATTAAAATTTAAATAACAGTATTCTCATGGATTTTATTTCTATAATATATTTGCAAAAAAAAATAAAAAATGACAACACTGTATACATACGCTTTAACAGCTGCTTTAAGAGCTGCTTTCCTTATTCTCCCCACAAACTTATCCATTAGGTAACCTGCCATTTTAGGTGCATTAAGATACAAGTGGAAAAACCTATGGTGATTACTAAGCGCCCATGCTGACCGAACATCAAGGGCATGTTTTATACACTCATCCTGCCTATCTTTTGATGTGAGATCAGTTAAAGCAGAATTAAGATCTGAATCCACTGTCAAGGAAATTTCTTACATGCGAACACCGCATAATAATGAATATTAAATTTAACATTAAGTACTGCAAGATTTTTACAAATTAAATGAATACTAATATTTCCTGAGCATTTTTTTCTGTTTTGAACTAAAAACGTTAAAAAATGTAAGTAAAGGTATATAAGAAGATTAATGAACAATGTAATAAAGCAAATTGTTCATTCCACAAACACCATTAGTGATCCATAACAAAGGATACCGCCTAGATTGCTGGTGTAGATGTAGTACAATATTCTGTATGCTGTGAACTCCAGTCTGTTTCCAGGCAGGCCCTCCCGGTAGAGATTTTTCAGCTGTGTCTGGCACTGATTGTATTCTTCATGGTCGCCCTATGTATTGTAAGAATACAAATATGAAACATAATTCAGTTTCCATTTGGACACTTAATGCACACTTATTAATAAAACATTCATTATATTAACTAACAATAGTCTAACAAAGTTATTTAATCAGGAATTTTGATTGGATAAAGTACAAGGTACTAAATTCACATATTATAATTACCTGGAACTTTTATATCAGGATTTAAAGATAAATATTAAATTGAAGACTTCTTACTTTATTTTACATTCCAGTTTCAGTTATGTTTATATTGAACCTATTATAAATATGCAAGCATAACTCTCAATAACAATTTAGCGACTGTCTACCTAGGCATGAAAGAACTATTGCACAGGTAAGTTATGTTATTTAACATTTTTTCCTGCCCCATTCTTTCATTTGATAATTACCTTTTCCATAGCAATTCGTGCATGTGTCTCGTAGACACACACTGTGAATTCATCAAGCACACCTTGCACCTGCAATAGACATGCATGGTTTCTAATTCGTTCGGAAATTTATTGCAATATAATTATTGCTAATGTTCAAAACACAAACAATCATGAACCCTGACTTTTTTCAGGCAATTGGTGATACATTGTATTAGGAATTATTGTACCCATACTTGTTAACAGGAGTGTGATTCAAGTACCATCTCAAGGGAGGAAAATGCCCTACCCCTCCCCCTTAAAGGGTTGAACTAAACTCTTCATTTGCATATAAATCCAGCAAAGTAAATAACTATTTGTAAAATGAGTTTGACATTCAAAGGGAGGAAATCAGGTGAAAGGAAGAGAAATCACACCCCTGTGTAAAGCAGGTTTGTTGCTCCCTCCACTATAAATGTTGATTCTACTTTAAGTACAATCTCACTACCCATGATGAGTAGGTTTTAAAACTTTGATACAGAAATTTATTTTAATGACAATTGGCCAAAAATCAGGCCTGGATGAGCATTGACAAATATCAACCCTTTACTGCTAGGTTACGCATTTTAACATATATGTAATTCCTTAGAAAATTAAATTATATTAAAGATCTTTCTCATGACATTCAAGTTTTAAAGGCTTTATTTCCAACCTTAAGATACTGACCAGCAGCAAACAGCATATAACCTGAACAGCCTGCGAGTAACCTACTGGCTGTTCTGGTTTTATGCTGGTTGCAAAAGCCATTTTCACTTTGCTTCAAAGTGGGAAAGGGATAAGTGCATTAACTGGCCCCAACTTACTGTGAGGTCCTGTCTGATGGCCTTCATCTGCTCACAGGCGTACCGATAGTCCATCTTCTCTGCCCAGTCGCGCTTCACCATCTCCAGGGAGCGTCTCAACACCTCCACAGGGCGAATCTTGGACGCATCTGGAGGCTGCAGGGACACAATAGCAAACAAACTGCTTTATTCTATTGTTTATATACATACACTGGAATTTATTATACCATATTGATAATATAATAACTACTTGATTACATGTTATACTCCTGGGGGCAAATGATTTTTCGAAAGAAGATTACTATAACTAGAGTACCATAACTATGGTATCTTTCTTTGCATTTATTATCTCCTTTGGGATAGTTTTGTGTATAAGTTATTTATAAACCTGATTAAGTTGGATTATTTGCATGCTATTAGTCTATCAATCTGTGTAGCAATCCAAACATTTTTCCATCATTCAGAAAGTGCAAACGTTGGTTGACATGCTCCTCTAGCAGCAAGGATTTTTGAGTTAAAATTAAAAATTATGCATTTTTTTCGCTTTGGGTGAGTCAAGTCAAATCCTTAAGGAAACGCATGTGA
Organism: Dreissena rostriformis; assembly: GCA_007657795.1. Taxonomy (NCBI): domain Eukaryota; kingdom Metazoa; phylum Mollusca; class Bivalvia; order Myida; family Dreissenidae; genus Dreissena; species Dreissena rostriformis. The sequence goes on from VMBQ01001203.1 coordinate 85,316, forward strand.
ATTCCATTAACTATATCTAAATTGAATATTTATTATTTATTGGTAATTTGTAAAAAAACATAAAAATCACACAAAAAATCTAGATTATGAAAGTACTGTCATTACCAAGATGTAAAAATTGTAATTTATTCATTTACTTCGATCTTTATTAAGTATATTTGACCATTACATGCATCTCTGCATTCCATTGAATTTCAAAAGAACATCTAGGCAATATAGGGAATACTCTACATCAGTCAAAATAACAGCCAACCTTGACTAAAAACCAATATTTAATCCACCGAACGCTTAAATGCTTCTTACCCCAGACATGCGAAAGTACTGCTTCTCGAGGTCCTGGCAAGTTCCCACAATGTGGTAGCTACTCCAGTCCATGTTACTCTCCTCATCAGACTGCAAGATATCAAACCATGAAACATGGATAAGGTGGAAACAAAAACAATCCCAACTTCACTGTGGAATGGACAAAAATTAAACCCAGTGTGAAAACTTGGCTGTATAGCAAACATACAGTATTATGACATCAAATTGATGCTTTTCAAGATGGAATTTTAAGTTTAATGACGTACTGTAACATAAGAATGTGAAATGCTTAATGCCACCCACTTTGAAAGTGCATAACAAAACTTTTGGCATACTCAAATGAATGGTGTAATACTTACATCTTGTACCAAAATTGAGTTCCCTAGCGACGTGTTGCCTAGCGATAATCGAGACTTTGGTGTAGAATGTTCCAGTTGGTCACCGAATCTTGCTGCTCTGGATAGCAGCTTACGAGAACACTGTTCGTCTGGTTCCAATTTGAAAATGCCAGCACTGAAAACCAATAAGAAATAACAGTATTTTTTGCTATTTTTTCATTGAATCTTCAATAATTTAATTGCTACTTGTCATATTACTCAATATTGGCATCTAAATTTAAAAAAATCAGATCAAAGAATACAGCTTTAAGCCATACTTTTTGCCTTTGGCCTTCTGTGTTTTTTTCTGATTCTTTTTATTCTTTTTGGCAAGCTGAGGTTTCTGCTCCTCTTCTTCCTCAAAGCTTCGTCTAACAAATTTCTGCCCACGACCACGACCCCTGTCCTTGCTATTCCCACGACCTCTTGATCCTTTGCCTCTAGGGCTTTTCTTTGTAGGCGTAAAGCCGATGAAATCATTGCGTGAGGAACGACTGGATATTGAGCTGCTTCGACTTCTACTCCTGCTTTTAGACCTGAATCTTCGACGACCGCGTCCTGGGGACATGTTACGACGATATCTCTCTGATGACCTTGAACGGCTTCTTGAACGCGACCGTGACCAAGAGCGGGGTGACCTATAAAAGAAAAACTTGGTGATTTTTATATAGACTGTGATTTCAAATATAGACTTTAATAATATAAACAGTTTCAAACATAACTTCTGATATGGTACAACACAATTAGATACTTTATATTGTTACTGCCCAATGTAATTATGGAACATACCTAGAATGTGACCTTGACCTAGATCTTGAGTATGACCTTCTTGTTGATGACAGGTGAGTGCCCCGCCCCCTCATAGCTGGACTTGCACCACCTCTACCTCTCTGGAACCCACCACGAGGACCACCTCTGAAGCCTGATTTACAGAACAAAACATATAACCACTTTTTGGAATAACTTTATTTTCTATTTTTGTTATTCATTTGATTTTCAAAACTCAAATACATATTATGATTATTTTCCATTCATGTGTCCACATTTTTTTAGACTTAATTTATTTCTGGCTCTTGTGAAATAAACATCTCCACAAGCTTAGTTACAGCATCAGTGATTCTGAGTGAAATACAGATAAATGTTAATAAATTTGTTAAACAAGAGTGTTGTCACAAACAACACAGCAGTCCCCAACCGGGTTCTTATATTTTTTAGTTATGATGTGATGCAGATTTCAGTATTTAATGATATATGTAACTATAGCAAGCACTATTTAGGTCTGAAATGCAATTTTCCCCATATGGCCCTCTATCCCCATACTGAGTTCGTCAACCTTGCTTAACCACTTGTTGTCACAAATTTCTTTAACCCTAGTCCCTAGCAACCATAATTCTTGTCCAAAGAAAATAATGACATAACATGCACATTCCCCATATGGTTTCTATTCACATGACAAGTTTCATCAATGTAGCTGAAGAACTTTTTGAGTTGTAGTATACAGATTTTAGTTTTAACTTATTTCTGTATACACACAACAATTGTGCCTGACAAAACAAGAGATGTGTTTGTCAGAAACACAATGCCCCCTAATGCGCCGCTTTGATTTTTTTTTACCTTTGACCTTGAAGGATGACCTTGACCTTTCATCACTCAAAATGTGCAGCTCCATGAGATACACATGCATGCCAAATATGAAGTTGCTATCTTCAATATTGCAAAAGTTAGACAGAATGACGGACAGAATGACAGACAGGCCAAAAACAATATACACCTTTTTTTTTAAAAGGGGGCATAAAAACTGAAATAACATGCATGTTCCCCATACTTTAAGTACTTTTTGTTCAGATCCAGATTTGATCTGACAAACGAACACATGGATAGACTGGAGGAAAACCTAAAATCCCCTCCAGTGAAACTGGAAGTGGACATTTAATGCTTGGTTCCCTCCAGCTCAAAGTTTATCGAAGCTAAATTCACTGTACAACTTTCCAATTCATCTCATTATTGCAATGGAAATGTGAAAGAAAATGCTGTAGCCTACCATATTTTGTCTAGTGCCAAATAAATAGGAATAATCTGTATCTATTGGCTGGTTGTAAGATCTGTAAAGTGTTTACCTGCTGGAGATGCTGGGGATGTCTGGGCTCTACCCCTGCCTCCTGGTTCTACACCTACACCCCAGCGTCCACGCTTAGCACTCGGCTCTGTGGGTATCTTTTCCTCACTTCTACAAGAAGATTCAACAGTACCAGTCAACAGTCTATATATCATATTATGTGAACTTGAAACTTATATACAGCAAATTTGTAGTGATTTTTTCAAAAAACAATAATTCTATTTAAATCCTTTTTGGGAATTTTTAAATGAAAACAAAGCACCAAGTAAGAACCAATGACTCAGTTAATGTTTTACACAATCTTTGTCAACAGGCGAGCTAAAATGAGAAACAAGTGTTTCCATGCTACATGTCTATGAAGAAATATACATCAGAATATTTGCAAAGGGAAAGAACCTGAATGAGCTTAACAATAACACAAAAGGGATTAAACTACGTACAGTGGAAGTGGGGTGCTATCCCAGTCAGTGGTAAAGGCAGTTCCAGATGTAAATGCAGCAGTCAATTTCACCTTCAAGATGCCTTCCATCTTGTCTTTGTTCTCAGCACTGACACTGGCAAATGCTCGCTGAACCCAATTCCTTGAGAAGTGGAACACAATTTAAGACATTTTGAAAAAACAACGCTTATGGTTATTCCCTCGTAAAGGAAATGAAATATTTAAAGAAAAAAGAGCTTTGTTACAGACAAAACAGCACTCCCCTACTTGGTTAATTTTGTCAGCACTCCCCTACTTGGTTAATTTTGTCAGAATAATAAGTTAACAGGATCTCAATACGTTTTATTAACCTAGTCACCCAAAATTTACAAAAATATATTTTCGCATAAAAAACTTTTCATGCATATTATTGGGTCTTACTTAAGATTTGGTGGCCAATCATTTACTGCAGCCATTTGTGCATCAGCTCTGAAAAATACAATGTTATATCATAATTTGTATAAGATAAATTTAATATCCGCTTAGCTTTCAGTTTTAGTATCAAACTTTGAACTAGAACCAAGAATAGCATTATAAGCCAAAGGTACTTGGTTGTTAGACTACCACACATACAGTCTTGGACGTAACCCACAAGAATGACGACGGAGTCGATTGATTTTTGCGTCGGCCGAGTGAAAATTCCAAGCCGGTAGCCCAATCGGTCGTGTGCTTTTTTCGTGTCCGAACTTAGTAACATGTCTGAAATAGCTTCCTATAGTTATAGCTTCCTCGGCATTCCGGAAATTTTCGCTCGGTACCAAATGTGACAGGTATCTTATTTCATTGATTTTTGATTTGCTGATGATGGCGCGGACATGAGCGGTAACTGACAAAAATCCTCGCTACTTTCCGAAAATCTTACAATGTCCGCCATCTTAAATGATTTTAAGCGATTGATTTGCAAAGTAAAGCACTGCACTATCTGCTTAAAGCATATTGTTAAGCAATATGCTAACAAAAGTATCTATTTATAACGTTTTTGCTAGGAAACTTGTTTTCATTGTCTAAAATAAAAGATATGCACATTTTATTTCATGTGCAAAACACGTACATCTTTCGGACATTCTTTTTTCGGATACAGTATTTTTCATCGATTTTAATTATTTATTTTTTATTTTCGACGTTCTTTATTACATTTTCTATACAATGACGAATACACATGCGGTGATACGAATGGTCTGGTTTATACTATTTTGCATTGTATCCTCGAGTCACCAGTTTCGGTTGATGTGTAACAAATAGTTGACAAGATCNTCATAGGATCTCCTGCAATTCAATACATCAGAAAAACAACATATCAAGTTTTGCTCTCTAGGAAAAGTTACATATCTTTCAGTTTTTTTAGAGATTCACTTATGCCAATTCAACAATAAACTTGTTAATATACTAAACAAACACTCAAGTCATACATACACTATGTATATAATTTATGCACAGCTTGATGTAATTCATCTTCCATGATTGTATACTTATTCTTTTAAACTATGTGAAGATTGTTTAACAGGAAGTAAGAAAAATGATATAAAAAATAAACTACAATACTCTTGTAAAAACAAAAAACAACAACAAACAAACCAATATTTAGATTGTCTAAACATATTGGATACATAGATGTAATGTCATTAATCAAGTGTACATCAACAGGTTATTTTCTCAATCGTTTATGAAGCATGCATACATATAGTTTTCTGAAACTTTAAATAAGCAAACAATCGTCAAGCGCATTTAACATACAATAATTAATAACACATAACCATGTTTGTGTTTCGAACACAAACTAATGATACATACATATTTATGTGGATTTCTCTGATATAAAATGAAATTATTGATCAACATTCATCTTACAAACATCGACATTATTTATCTATTGACATTAATCAAATAACCAGTTTGATAACGTTAACATTCACAAACAGACACAGGAACGCATGAGTTTCTTTCACATTAAGAGAACACTCAAAGAAAGGCACACACGCACGAAATAATCGAACTCACGTTCACACATTTGTTTCTGAAACATTACTCAATCACACATCAACATGTTCGTTTTTTCCTTTATTAATCAAGGACACATACAATAACGTTCGTGTTATTACAACTTTTATATCATTTACCCATCTTTCATATATCAGTTTCTCTGACAGCATCGCATCGAAGCACATATAACTATTGATATGTAATCTGTGTTTTTTATATTTATACAGCTCACATTGATATTTGCTAATCTGGATGAACTCACGTGAATCAAATTCAAGTTTAATACATAGTTAATCTTATTTCTCTGCATTAAGTAAGTTCATATAAAGAAACATTTTGTCAATTAAATAAGCGGATCTTGGATATTATGACTGTGTAATAAGTGAAGCACTGTATAAACGAACGGAATCAACGTTCACGCGAAACAAACACTTGAAACAGTACACGTACAATGTATTGGGCAATAAATACTGTTTAAAAGCAATGTATCACATTTATGAGTTTCTTTCACATTAAGAGAACACTCAAAGAAAGGCACACACGCACGAAATATTCGAACTCACGTTTACACATTTGTTTCTGAAACATTACTCAATCACACATCAACATGTTCGTTTTTTTCCTTTATTAATCAAGGACTCATACAATGACGTTCGTGTTATAACAACTTTTATATCATTTACCCATCTTTCATATATCAGTTTCTCTGACAGCATCGCATCGAAGCACATATAACTATTGATATGTAATCTGTGTTTTCTATATTTATACAGCTCACATTGATATTTGCTAATCTGGATGAACTCACGTGAATCAAATTTAAGTTTAATACATATTAAATCTTATTTCTCTGCATTAAGTAAGTTCATATAAAGAAACAATTTGTCAATTAAATAAGCGGATCTTGGATATTATGACTGTGAAATAAGTGAAGCACTGTATAAACGAACGGAATCAACGTTCACGCGAAACAAACACTTGAAACAGTACATGTACAATGTATTGGGCAATAAATACTGTTTAAAAGCAATGTATCACATTTAATAAAGCAGTAACACGTGATAAATTAACAATTAAAGCTTGGGTGTAATTGAAATAAAAAATATTTTAATATTTCGTTCTAAGAATGGTCAGACACAGCGTCACATCTCAGAACCGAACTTGCTATTGTGGGCAGCATTCTTGATAGGACCTAAGACCTGGAACAAAATGAAAAATGTTGTAAGAACTACTGCTAAACATGTTGTTGCCACCCGGGCATGCGTTCCTTTATGGTATCTAATCATGTCATATAACATATTTTAAACACTGAATTCCGAAAAGAGCAATGTCCAAATATGGCGCAGTTTCTTTTTTACGCAAATGAGTTTAGAGACTGCAGATAAATATTGGATTTCGAAAGAAGATTTATGTTAAATTATGTTCAAAACATATACATATGCAATACAAAGGTAGCCGAACAACGGTAATCGATTAACATTACAGACAACCATAGACGTAGATAACACATCATCTACGTCTCTGAGACAACATTAAGGAGATACGAATAGCGATAATATATAGTCCACTTAAGAAAAACAACACATCTTATGCGGGTTTTCATGTTTATATCCATTAGAGATTTCGTAAAAAGTCGGGCAAAAAAAAACAATTATCCCATTAAATACTACGTCGGAACAACTGTCAGGGGCTTCACATTTATAGAAACAAATTGCCCGGATAGGAATATACAAATAAGAAGCAATGACTGGAATGTCAAAATAACGTCGAAACCAATGTCTGGACAGTCAAAATAACATAAACAATATCCACCTGTGTCGAAATAAAACGTCCAATTGAGTGTCTATCGTTTCGAAAAAAAAAACACCATAGGAGCAATTGTCCGCCTTTGTAGAAAAACAACAAACGCAGGAATAATTGTCTTCCCGTGTCGAAAAAAACAGACAACATTGAAACAATTGTCAGTCCGGCTGTCCACACGAAGCGAAAAAACACCTTAGTAAGAATCGCCCGCCTGTGGTGAAACCCCCCCTCCCCCCCCGTAGGAATGATTGTCTGTTTGAACCGATGCCTGGGATTCTAAAGAAGCACATATTAACAAACCTCATTATCGAGATAATTGTCGCACTTGTAACACCACACGGACATGTCTGCGTAGCTCAACACAACGGGGTGGTCAGCTTCTTCCCCGTGCTTCACCATGTGGCTGTTCACGTAACGGCTACAAAACACCTGAAATAACACAAATTTTGCTTGCGTTACAAATGGATATTTCGAAAAAGGAATACTTATAAGAATGTTTTCCTTGAGAAATCAGGCTCTCTAAGAAAATACTTATTTGAACCCGTTTGCTTCCTGATGTAGGTTTAAAAAATGTAATACGGCACATTTACCATTCATTTCAAGATATAGTATTTGTGTGCTCAACAACTCAAAGAAAGTGTATGTTTCAAACAAAAACAACTCGTCTACTGTCATACATATGTGCGTTATTATTTAGGAAATATTTCCTTGTATGGACATACATTTGTACTTAATTGTTGCTGGTAAACCACAATGATATAGTATGTTTTAGGAGAAGACTTCGCAGATCAATTGTCTTTTTGTTGCTTTCAAAATAGTTTGGAAAAAAATCTGTTTTCATGCGATTTGCATGATAATTCAGGGAAACATGTACAGCTATGGATACGTTTACTGTATTATTTGTATTCATATCATTCAGTTTGTCAGTGCCTTTTTGTAGAATACTCTATATTTAAACATTTAGCAATTTGAACTCTGCATACGGATTCCCTACGTTCAGACCACAGTCCGACCACGTTCCTTTACGTAATTACCTTGTAGCAGACGAGACAGACCCAATTCTCTCCGGTTGCGTTGCATTCGGTACACGGGTCCTCTACGTTCAGACTGCACTCCGGTAGAGGGGCCACTTCCTTAAGGTGGTCACAGTCAGTTAAAGGTTGCAACTGCTCCCCTTCCGGCACATGGCTGACCTCCTCCCCTTCCGGCACAGGGCTGACCTCCCCTTCCGGCACAGGGTCCACCTCCTCCCCTTCCGGCACAGGGTCCACCTCCTCTCCTTCCGGCACAGGGTCCACCTCCTCCCCTTCCGGCACAGGGCTCCCCTCCTCCCCTTCCGGCATGGGGCTGACCTCCTCCACTTCCGGCATGGGGCTCATCTCCTCTCCTTCCGGCACGGGGATAGATCCTTCCTCCGCCATCTTGGATTCTACACGTTCCTTGACACGTAGACAACAAAACAAAAATGAAACCATGATATTGCAAAAAGGAGCAAAATATAACTTGCGTCTCTTTTCTGTTTAAAATACCACTGGCTCCGCTAAACATGACTAAAGGAATAGTTCAGTGCCTTTTTATTATTTTTTTTACAAATTAAGACAGTTTAATTTCAGGTATATGGTATAATTTAATTATTAAAATAATGTTCAATTAATAGTTTTATGGTTGTAAAACCCAAAAATGCATTTTATACAAAAATAATTAAAAAATAGTAAAAGAAAAAACGCTTTTACTTACCAAAGAATATCGAATACCAAATGAAGCGATACTATCAAAAGCTACACTCTGCCTATCTGTGAGGCCTTTGGCTTTGCACACGAATTTTCACGTACAATCCTTTTAAAGGAAGCAGCTAGTTTCCAATGCTCCAGACGATGTAGTCTGCAACATATTTTAAAGATATAGTCTGATCTGGAAGGAATCAATATGGTGCCGTGTGCAACTACTGCATTGCGACAGACTGGCAGACATGTAGGTGATTCAGAACGTGCCAGTGCCAGTTCGGAGCTATTTTCAGGCAGTTTGCGTGTCTGTTCCAGAACATTCATTGTTCTATTCTCTTGCAACTCAATTATTAATGTTATTTTTTATAAATTATGTTTTTTTCTCTCACAAATGTAGTATAATAAAATGAATATTTTAGGATTGAATAGCATTTGTCTGCATTTCATATGTGTATGTTCTGTCGGGAGAATAACGCCCACATACATATGTATGCAAATTAAATTTGTATAACAGTCGACGGTGTTTTTGTATTAATTAGGCGTAATTTTCCTTACAGTTCCAACACTGACGACAAATGTTATTCAATACTTGTAATTCCAACCAAAACGACTAAAACTATCTGCAATATAAACATTCTAAAGGCAACAGGGGACTTCAATACGCTGACGTATTAATTAAATTTTAGTTTCAATTTCATTTTCGTTGAACGGCATATCGTTGACGTTGGCGCCAAACTATGACATCATTTGGCTAATGACGAATGCATAACACTGTCAATACGATTCGTACAAATGTAGTGCACGGTCATCAATTGCAGAGATCACGGTCATCCCTAGATAGTATGACCGCCCGGTTACTGTCCTTGTTGGTCACATATATCTTGTCTATTTTGGGATTCACTACACATGGGGCTTACAATATAATGGAAATTTACATACAAATGTAGGAACATGTCTTAAACGAAAAAGTATGAAGTTTGAAATAAGTCGAACTAAATTGTTTGTTAATTAGTGCTGGTGTACTATCGAATAATTAATACCCTGATCGCTCACGTTATTGTTTATGATTAAAATGAACAAATAATAGATTGCCAGTATGTCTTATATAATGTTACTGTCTAACTTGGTTATGTATATGGGATGATAATTACCGCTAGGTGTGCGATATAAACAACGCTTGCGTCTGCAAAACGCTGAAACTGTTCAAATGATTCAAGTTGCTCAGAGCATTGAGCAGTTTTCCACTATGCAACTTGCAGTGGCTTCCAGTTTCCGTACTTGCTATATTCAATGCAATGTTATTAAAGCGGAAATATCTTAATGGACTGCTGAACATTAATCAACATACAATCTGTATACATATCTCATTTGTAACCATGCAGAACTATCCACACCAGAAAACATATTTATTAAACATTACGTGGTGCAATTAATAGCATTTATTAATTAAAGCAAATGTAATTAATTAAATCTGCCTCAAAATTTTAGACGATATTCACATTTAAAGTAATTCACAGTGTCAAACTATATATATTGAATAAAAAAAACTGTTAACTGCTTCAGGCCTGTGACACTATGATTTTGTGAACATAATTTTATCATCAATTTATGATTATTGTTATTGAAAAAGTGATCACATCGGTATCTTTACAAATAACAAACAATTATTATCATCTTTTCAATTTGATGATGTTTTGTTCTCATACATATCGTCCACCAGTCTGGCATCTCCTATATAGTTGTACAGTTCTTTTCCTGATGTGATGTACATACTAACATTATGTTGGGAAATACCCAGACACTGATATAGGAGCTTTATTGACTTATTCTGCACAAAACGCGCATCGGTTTCTTTGACGAAGTCAATTTCCCTTCTCTCCCATTCAAAAGCCTACTGACTTGAGTCGATTTTGCACATAAAGCATTGATTACCTGGCAAGGCGAAGTCATCGAAAGTCTGATCTAACAGTTCAATTTCTTGTTTGCAAAGTCAGCAATTATTAATTTTCCAGTAGCCGTTTCACAGATCCCTGATATAGAGCTCACGCATGAATCACTCTCACTTCGAATGGTATACATTTGTGTTACTGTTAACTTTTATAATGGGGTTTGAATTTGTCTTCGTGTCTGTCTTGTCCTCAATATTTCTTTGGTTTAAAGTGTCAGTTTGGCTCGATAAACTGAAAACTGGATTTGATGCTAATTCTAGTATGTCCGCATCATGTGCTTTGTTTCTAAAAAGAATTTTGTTTCATAAAATTCTTCCTGGACTTGATGCAATAACTCGCTTGTCCTCATCGCTTCTTCAAAGTCCAGTGTATGTTTGGCTAGATAAACTGCAAAATTGAGTTGATGACAAGTTCGGTATGTCTTCCACACGTGTTCGGTTTCTAGAAACACCCTGGCTGAATAAGATGGATACTTGATTTGAAGACAAGTTTGTTTTGCTTTAATCACGTGTAGAATGAACATGTGGTGTCTAGATCAATAATGCTTTGTGCCAGGTATCGTTTGTGAAATATTCAAATGGGTGAACAGTTTTTTTAATCCTGTCTGCGTAGAAAGAGTATGTTTGATGCTTGAGTTGGGTTTGCCAACTAACGTACGGCATTCTTTGAGCTATTTGTCTTAGTGTGATTTCGGCCTGAATGGAGTGGTAAAGATATTTACCCCTTCTGAAACGGGGGTGATCTCCACCCCTTCTTGCATGGGACTGACCTCGTCCCCTTCCGGCACAGGGCAAACCTCCTCCTCTGCCGGCACTGTGCTGACTTCCTCCCCTTCCGGCACAGGGCTGACCTCCTCCCCTTCCGGCTCAGGGCTGACCTCCTCCCCTTCCGACACAGGGCCCACCTCTTCCCCTTCCGGCACAGGGCTCACATCCTCCTCTTCCGGCACTGTGCTGACTTCCTCCCCTTCCGACACAGGGCTTACCTCTTCCCCTTCCGGCACAGGGCTGACAACCTCCCCTTCCGGTATTGGGCTTACCTCCTCCCCTTCCGGTTTTGGGCTCACCTCCTCCCCTTCAGGCACAGGGCTCACCTCCTCCCCTTCCGGCACAGGGCTCACCTCCTCCCCTTCCGGCATGGGACTCATCTCCTCTCCTTCCGGCATAGGACTCATCTCCTCTCCTTCCGGCTCGGGAATAGATCCTTCCTCTGCCATCTTGGATTCTACACGTTCTTTGACACGTAGACGACAAAACAAAAATGTAACCATGAGACTGCAAAAGGGAGCAAAATATAACATGCGTCTCTTTTCTATTTTAAATACCACTGGCTCCGCTAAACATGACTAAAGGAATTGCTCTGTGCCTTTTAATTATTTACTCCAAATGAATTTTGATTTCAGGTATATGGTATTATTTAAATATTTTTATTATATAGTTTTATGTTAATGATACAAACAATTACATTATCTACACAAATAATTAAATAAAAATAATAATACGCTTTAACTTACCAAAGAATGCGAATACCAAATGAAGCAATACTATCACCAGCTACAGTCTAATCTGCCTCTCTGTCAGACCTTTGTACACGAATGTTCACGTACAATCCTTTTATAGAAAGCAGCCAGTTTCCAATGCTCCAGACGATGTAGCGTGCAACATATTTAAAGATAGTGTCTGATCTGGACGGAATCCAGAAGGCGCCGTGTGCAACTACTGCATTGCGACGGACTGGCAGACACGAAGGTGATTCAGAACGTGCCAATACGGAGCTTTTTTCTGGCAGTTTGCATGTTTGGTTACAGAACATTCATTATTCTATTCTGATGCAGCTCAATTAATTATGTTGTTTTTCGTATAAATTGAGTTTTAGTTTCACCTATAAGGTATAACGATTAATAGTAAAGGATTGAATAGCATTTGTCTGCATTTTACTGTCGAGGAAAATAACGCCGAATAAATATGTATGTATCCTTGATTTTTACGCCAGACTGGTAGACGTAATTTTCCTAACAGTTCAAACACCGATGAAACGCTGACAAATGCTATTCAATACTTATTATAACAACAAAAAAAAACTTAAAATACCTGCAATTTCAATTTCAGTTGCGTTCAACGGCATATAATTGACGTTGGCGTCAATCAATGACAAACTATTGACTATATTGTGCATTTTTTTAAACGAGAATGGATCGCGGTCATGAATATTAAAGTTGCATAATGAGTTGGTTCATCGGGAAATGAAAAACAGGTGACGTGATCTCATTATCCAATCAGAATACAGCGATCACGTCAAAGTGAAAGCATCAGCAATTATTGAGAAAAAACACAGAAGACTTTTTTCATGGGCTTTTTATGCAACCATTTTTTTTGTATAATTTCTATATTTTGTTATATATTGTAAAAAAAGAAGGCAAACAAAATAAACTACAATTCTAAATGAATATGTTTGCGCATTCGACTAAATAATTTATAAAAAAAACATAAATATATTATTAATCAACTTGAAGAAGTCCTTACACATTAAGAGTTATTTTACAAAAGCACACTGTAACAATATATTGAACTCTTAATTAGAGGGTATTTACTGGTTAAGTTGCTACAGAAGAAAATAATAAAGTAAACTCGTTTTAAACTTATTCATTTATGCAAAGGGGATAACAATATAAGGAAGAATTTAAAATACAAAACTGGCTTGATTATGTGTTTGTATAATACTTATCTAATATGCGCACACAGTTCTAATAGAGATAGATTTTTACGAGGTACATGAGAATAAGGACTATTGTAATAACTATGTTAATGTACTTTTAGTGTACTTGAATGGGGTGGATAGGATATGGTTTAATGTTCTAACATCCATTTTGGGCAAAACATTTAAGACAAGTACGAACATGAGAACAGTATGAGCGACCGAATACTTTTTCGCAACAAAAGAAAGGTGTTTATCCGTTTCTTAATTCAATGCTTTTGTATCTTTAAGGATAAACATGTTATTTAAACAAGTTTATGAATGGAGATTAAATAAAAACACTTTTGTAAATTAACAAATCGGGCTTCTAAAAACAATTAACTGTAAACTGTTAACTGGTAAATTATTTATTGTATAAGGTTCATATTCAACAAATTAAAAAAATGTCCTTGTTATCAACCTAAATATTTAGACATGCAGCAGATTTCCAGTATTTTCTTTATATTGAATATTAAAGTGTTGACATAAGACACGTTTTATTATTATAAGTGATTTACTATAGGGTGTGATTACTTTCACGGCCGTTTTATGGGCTGCGCCTTTTAGTTACATGTACAGGAGTAAGAATTAAGCTGTCAACATAGTTTTCTTTTTTTAATGCGTTAATTTCTCAATATCGTAAACATCGATATTGTCATTGTACATAATTCCAACAATGAGTGTTCTTGTGCGTTTGCTTTTATAACGATATGTTGGATTCTTTTCTTTTTGGAGACTTTTGCAAGTATATGCCTTACATCTCTGTCCACCTGGTGGATTGTGTTGGACCTGTCCCCACATACCAGGAAGTATTCCGTCTCAGTTACATACAGGCCAGTCGGGATTGGTTTAAACTTCAGATCCCACTGGAGTGCACGATCATCAATTGCCGAGATCACGGTCATCCCTAGATAGTATGACCGCCCGGTTACTGACCTTGTTGGTCACATATATCCCGTCTTCTTTGGGATTCACTGCACAGGGGCTTACTATATAATGGAAATTTACATACACGTGTAGGGACATGGCTTTAAAGAAAAGTATGAAGTTTAAAATAAGTCGAACTAAATTGTGTGTTAAAGGGACTTGCTCACAGATTTTGGCGTGTTTTGAAGTTTGTCATTTAATATTTTAAATCGATAAATATAAACATCAGAACTAAAGAGCTACAATATAAAACAAGAATAAATGTAAAAAAGAGAAAAAAGTTAACCACACCAGGGCTCGAACCACTGACCCATGGAGTAAAAGCCAAATGCCGAAGCCACTCAGCCATCCGAATTCACATGTGTTTGTGTGTAATTCAGAGTTTATGTTAGGGTGTTCGTTGAGTCTTTACGACTACGTTATGTGCGGACCTGACCATCCGTCTTCACATGGGTTGCCATTTATTTTATACTTTGTATAACTAACCACGTGTTGTTACAAAATATAACGGTAACACAAGAAATCGATATATTTGGAACGTTTCGCGTCTGAGACGCTTTATAATTTTATCAATTTCTAACGATGATTTTCCGAAAACGAAAGTGTATTTTCAGTATAAATATTTTATTTATTTCTTGAATCTGTGACAAAAATTTGAAAATTTCTCATTTTGATAACCTGTGAACACGTCCCTTTAATAAGTGCTGGTATTCTATCGAATAATCAATATCCGGATCGCTCACGTTATCTTTCATGATTAAAATGAAAAAAATAATAGATTGCCAGTATGTCTTATATAATATTCCTGTCTAACTTGGTTCCGTATATGGGAAGATAATTACCGCTAGGTGAGCGATACAAACAACACTTTCGTCTGCAAAACGCTGAAACAGTTCAAATCGTTCAAGTTGCTCAGAACATTGAGCAGTTTTCCACTATGCAACTTGCAGTGGCTTCCAGTTTCCGTACTTGCTATATTCAATACAATGCTATCAATGCGGACATATCTCAATAGACTGTTACACGTTAATCAACACACAATCTGTATAAATATCGCATTAGTTACCACGTAGAACTATCCACATCAACAAACATATTTATTAAACATTACGTAGTGCCATTAATAGCATTTATTAATTAAAGCAAATGTAATTAATTAAATCTGCCTCGAAATTTTAGATGATATTCACATTTAAAGTAATTTAAAGTGTCAACCTATATATATTGAAAAAACAAATCTTTTTACTGCTTCAGGCCTGTGACACTATGATTTTGTGAACATAATTTTATCATCAATTTATTATTATTGTTACTGAACAAGTGATCACATCGGTATCTTTACAAGTAACAAACAATTATTATCATCTTTTCAATTGTCATGATGTTTTATTCTCAAACATATCGTCCACCATTCTGGCATCTGCAATATAGTGGTACAGTTATATTCCTGATGTGATATACATACTAACATTATGTTGGGAAATACCCAGACACTGATATAGGACCTTTATTGACTTATTCTGCACAAAACGCGCATCGGTTTCTTTGACGAAGTAAATTTCCCTTCTATCCCATTCAAAAGCCTACTGACTTAAGTCGATTTTGCACATAAAGCATTGATTACCTGGCAAGGCGAAGTCATCGAAAGTCTGATCTAACAGTTCAATTTCTTGTTTGCAAAGTCAGCAATAATTCATTTTCCAGTAGCCGTTTCACAGATCCCTGATATAGAGCACACGCATGAATCACTCTCAATTCGAATTGTATACATTTGTCTTACTGTTAACTTTTATACTGGGGTTTGAATTTGTCATCGTGTCTGTCTTGTCCTCAATATTTCTTTGGTTTAAAGTGTCAGTTTGGCTCGATAAACTGAAAACTGGATTAGATGCTAATTCTAGTATGTCGGTATCATGTGTTTTGTTTCTAAAATTCTTCCTGGACTTGATGCAATGTCTCGCTTGTCCTCATCGCTTCTTCGATTTCCAGTGTATGTTTGGCTCGATAAACTCACAATTGAGTTGATGACAAGTTCGGTATGTCTTCCACACGTGTTCGGTTTCTAGTAACACCCGGGCTGAATAAGATGGATACTTGATTTGAAGACAAGTTTGTTTTGTTTAATCACGTGTAGAATGAACATGTGGTGTCTAGATCAATAATGCTTTGTGCCAGGTATCGTTTGTGAAATATTCAGATGGGTGAATAGTTTTCCAAATCCTGTCTAAGTAGAAAGAGTCTGTTTGATGCTTGAGTTGGGTTTGCCAAATAACGTAATGGCATTCTTTGAGGTCATTTGTCTTAGTGTGATTTCGGCCTGAATGGAATGGTAAAGATATTCTGCTGTTTAATATGAAACTCTTGCTTTCACTTATGTCTTGTATATCGTGTGTATCACATTGCACATCATGCATTTTATTTATAACCTCTGGACAGTTTTTGTTCGGGGTCTCCAGCCATTTGTTTAACTATTCGATGGTACCTCTCTCCAGCTGATCTTAGAAATCATTGATTTTTGTCCGCAGATATTGTACGTCTTTCAAAACGTTCTTGTAAGATTTTTCAAGAGAATGAATATTTACCTCAACCATAATATTCTTCATCATGAGTTGCACATGTAATATATCGATGGTTTTGGATATTTGTTTTAAATTTTTAATTACACATGTGTATGTTGTAGACCTATTACTTTATCAGCTACGAATTGCACATTGCCGCATTGTCTTGAACAATAAATGAGAATGTTTATGTTTACAAATATTTATATTAATTGAATTGCAGGAAAAATTACGAATCAATTATGAACATGCAACATATACAGCACGTTCACATACGAACATATGATTGCATATGACACATCAGTGTACCATGGCCCTCACAGAATGCTTCCAATTTCCGGTTCTTGTGCGCATGACAATATTCTGATTCATTATCATTGGCCTTATCTGCTGACCACTTGTGTAAGTGTTCTATGCCAAAATAACATGCATATTGTTCAGGTGATTATGATACTCGACTCACGTCTCACAGTAAAATATTGAACATTTGTCACAGTAGAATCCAGCCTGTGTGTTTATCCCCTTGCAAGATGCACATCAAAAGCCGTAGATTACATTTGATGATGGATAGTTGGAAGCAATTCAATTAATTTTTAACAAACCAAGTGATATTTTATAAACTATAACCCGATAAAATCCGTGAAATACTTATAAGACTCAACGTTTCATAAAGTGCATTGTGGCACGATGCTTTTCAATGCCAATAACACATTCTATATAAATCTTTTAAACCAGTGTCGTCTTACATTTGCCGCATGATAAGTGAACCAAAGTGTAAGTGTATTATGACATATGCGGCTCATCTGAAACATTTGAAATGCGATACGTGTTTACCATAGATAGAGAATGAACATATTTTGGATGCAACAGATTGAAGAACAACTTTACTACAACTCAAGTTGTATACAAGGATGAATGTTTATACCGCATTTGTTGTGCGGGCACAGTATTGACATTTCTGTATACAAACTGCAACACTGTGTTTAGAGTATTGTGTTCAGTATTCAATTTCAAACATTTAAATGTATTTATTGTACAAGTATAAATTCTAATGTCAGTACCATCTATTATTTAGATTTAAACAGCACCCTTTCGTAACAACTCAAACACTATAAATGTGTTGTTATGATGAATGTTTAAATAAATAATGCAATTGAGAACATCTGTAATAAGTATCATGTCACAGTGCGCGAGAGACATCGCTTGTTTTATTGCACTAATGTGTCAGATGTGCATTTGTCGCGCTAGTCGTCGGTCTGATCTGTCAGCTGTAAATTTGTCGCGTTTGTCGTTGTTCGAAGCTATAAGATGTGTATTTCTTTCCTAAGTTGTGGTCTGAGCCGTCAGATTTGCATTTATAGCATTAATGGTTGGTCTGATCTGTCAAACAGACACAAGTCGCATAAGTCGTTTGTCTGATCTGTGCAATGTGCTCTTGACGTTTTTTGTCACATGAATCAATGTCCTTATTTGTCATATGTGCTGGTTCTATGATCTGTAATTTGGTATGATGCCCTGATGACTTGTACTGAAAATATTTGTTCGAACCCTGCCACACGAGTTTTTTCCCTGACAATGTCACATTACACTGTGTTTTGATTCTGTTATATCCATATTAACCCTGCTTCTGTATCTTTTGTCCTTAATCTGATAATATAATTATTTTCCCTAAATGTATTTATTTTGATTCTGTTACGTCAGTCACTGGACTGACTCTGAAAAATGAACTTTGGTCTGAGTGTCTTATACTTATTTGTCCTAATTTAGTCACATTACTGTAATGATATTGTTTGCGAACCCTGTTTTCTGCGACTGAGATACAGACACAGTTAGCATAATATTTTTCCGGACATATTTTCTGTATTCATTTACCCAACGCCGTTATTTATTAGAAGGTTGTTGATGCTCACCGGCTTATTCAGCAACATAAATATTCCTCTAATGATGTTATCAGTATATTGGTTTTCTTGTGCGATTCATGGTCTATCATAATCAAGACCATGGATAGACAATCCAAACAATATTTCCAAAATTCTTAAAATATCTACGTCAGTCAATACTATGTATACAACAATCCATACTATGCTTACCATATTCCATTTTTGGACAATTTGCTATTCGATAACATGCATAGAAACATAGACACTTGATACAACTGTTTCATCTACGTGCCCATAAAATAACATCAATCAATAAATTTAGTGTATGTTTTAGCAGATTATATTCACTTATGAAAGTAAAAGCATGAACAACAGATTTCAAAAGAGAACGTTTTGTATTCTAAACAGGTTGTCTGTTGTTTTGTAATCAACATATTGAAAGTTGATGTAAAATCTGTTGTTTTGTTATAAACTTATTGCTACTACATACGCTGAGTAATGCACAGGTTGATAACATGACAATGTCTCATTGTTGCTAATGTACTTCATGATAAGCTGTCAGTCTAGTTGATATTTTGTATTTGATTGTTTTATACTGTGGATTTCTATGTGTTGTCATATTTCTGAGAATATAACTTCAACATATTATTGATGTTCAAATATTATGACGTGTTACTAAATTTAATGTGCAATTAAAGATATATTATCAATAAATTTGTTATAAATCTTATTGAAGCGTGTTTACTAAGAAATCATGTATGTTGCATTTATGTTGCAAACATGGATCATAAGATAATTTATGCCACAATTTACGAGTGTTTTCAAAATAAACACCAGCAAATAGTGAACGCGCTTTCAATGAAGATACTAAGTATGCATTTATGCATGTGATCATTAGTAGTTAAATGGGGCGTATTGCCGTTCTTTCCCCTCACACATTGTTTTATATCAATTCAATTTCGCTCATTTCATGCACATATCTATCTATCAAAAAAGAATGGTATGTTCTTCGAAATGTAGTTCCATATTGTGTGCTGATATGCTCCTTTAAATATAGTAAATATATTAGTGGATGCTCACTGGAAATGCTCACAATAAACCGTTTAAGTAGTTTAGACTTAATTATTTATTTTCGTATTAAAAACTGAAGAAACCTTTATATATTAAATACATTTATTTGAACTCAAAAAGCAACAGTGCAATGTGCCATACATTTCACATAGAAAATACTTCTCCGGATGACATCTTCTTTCTGGAGCCACAGTAATTCTGTATTTTAAATCTGTTGGCTGTTTTCAGGAAATGCTTGATCATCAAACTACTTTGTTAAGATTGTCTATACACATAAAATATGTTTATTTGAGCTTTAAAGGAGATGTTTAAGTTGGTTTTTCTATTTGATAATAATATTAAAAACAAATAGAGAATTTCCAATAAAAACAGACAAATGCTCTTTCAAGATATTGTTATTGAAAATAATAATTAGACTATAAATTGGTTGGTGAAGAAATGAACTTTGTATTCTCAAATCAATATTATCGATTTAAAACAAAATGGCGTATATCCGTATGGCATCGTTTGGGAAAAATAACTTGGTAATACATATTTCAATATTGTTTCTTAGAATTTGACAACATTCAGAGTAAAGCATAGTCCTTTGTGCAAATTTGACCCTCCCATACGCATAAGTTGTGTTTATAATGTAGAAGTTAAAGTTTTTATGAATGCCAAATATATGTAAACAAAATTATATTGCCAAGGCATTTCAAGACATACTTAATTACTTGAACACACTATTTTCTCTTATCTCTTGCAGGAGTGTCATCTGATCAGAATATGTCTTTTTCATACCGGTATATATTTATTTCACATGTCTCGAAAATGGAAGAAGCTTTAATAAAAGTTACAACATTATCATTTCACAACCGTTGGTGCAACAACAAATCACAATATGTATCAATGTGGTAAGTATCTGAATGCTGGGTAACAATATTCAGGAAGTTGTCTTAGGTGACTTTGAGATCCTCATAAGATCTCCTGCAATTTAGTACATCAGAAAAAAAAGCAGTTTGTGTATTATCATTAGTCAACTTATTCACTAATGTCCATTTTAAAATATGCTGGTTAATATACGAAAAAAAACACACTAAAATCATACGTTTACTTTGTATTTCATTATGCAGGCGTGCTATGATTAATCTTGCATAAAATACATACTCTTAAACAATCTGAGATTTTTCTACGGGAGCAAAGCAATATGATATCCAAACAATTGAGCTATAATACTCTTTTAAGAACAGACACAAAAAACAACAACATTTATATTTAGTGTCTCCCAAATTAATCGAGCATACATAGGCATATTTTGGTTTCCCTTTAAATCAAGTACACATACATATGCTAGTAACTCATTAATGAAGAAGATATGTTAGATACTGATTTATCAAGCAAATATGTTATATAACAATTTACAGGAACATAGACTCCATATGTTTATAAATATATCAGGGACACATGTAAGACACTCATTTATCTAGCACTTATCTTAGTCATTTATGAAGCACACGGATATGTAAGAATCTCTTAAGTTTTCAATAAATTGAGCATGTATAAACACACGTAAGTTTCTTATCATTATGTCAAGTACTCCTAAACAGGTGAAATACTCTAACATAGTGAAGCATATGAACATTTTAATTTCTATCTCATGCATCAAGCACACAATCACGTGATCTTCCCTAACATTAGTCAACATACACATGTAGTAAACATATGTTAGGTTGTATAAAGTAAACATGAACATGTTAGATACTTAGATGCAATGTCATTAATCAAGTGCACATTAACAGGTTAGTTTCTCAATCGTTTATAAAACATGCATACATATGTTAATCTCAAACAATCTAGCCCACATATTATCTAAGTTTTTTTTAAACCTATACTTAGTTAATTGTACAGTTCATTTAATTTACATAAACCCATAACAAAAAAAAACGTTTTTGTTAATCGATTGACATAATTGATTTACATTCATCTAAAAATATCCACATTATTTATTGACATTAATAAAAACAAAAATTGTCGGTTTGATGCCTTAAACATTCACAAACAGGCACAGAAACGCGGGAGTTTCTTAAAAAGTAACTGAGCACTTACAGTCCGGTCAGGCACACACACGCACGCACGGAACCTACATTAATGATTTTGTTTCTCTCACATTACTCAAGCACACAGCGACATGTTTGTTTTTCACTTATAAATCAAGTACACATAAATCACGTTTGTTTTATCATAAGAACTTTTATATCATTGACCCATCTTTTATAAATCAAATTCCTTGACAGCATTGAAACACACAGAACTATTGATATGTAATCTCTTTTTCTAAACTTCTAATTTCTAATCACAGTCAGTTAAGGGCTTCACCTGCTCCCCTTCTGAAACGTGGCTGCTCTCCTCCCCTTCTGGCACGAGGCTGACATCGTCCCCTTCCGGCACAGGGCTGACCTCCTCCTCTTCCGGCACTGTGCTGACTTCCTCCCCTTCCGGCACAGGGCTGACCTCCTCCCCTTCCGGCTCAGGGCTGACCTCCTCCCCTTCCGGCACAAGGCTGACATCCATCCTTTCCGGCACAGGACCTACCTCTTCCCCTTCCGGCACAGGGCTCACCTCCTCCTCTTCCGGCATTGTGCTGACTTCCTCCCCTTCAGGCACAGGGCTGACCTCCTCCCCTACCGGCACAGGGCTGACCTCCTCCCCTTCCGGTATTGGGTTCACCTCCTCCCCTTCCGACACAGGGCTAACCTCCTCCCCTTCCGGCACATGGCTCACCTCCTCCCCTTCCGGCATGGAACTCATCTCCTCTCCTTCCGGCATCGGACTCATCGCCTCTCCTTCCGGCACGAGAATAGATCCTTCCTCCGCCATCTTGGATTCTACACGCTCTTGGACACGTAGACGACAAAACAAAAATGTAACGATGAGAATGCAGAGGAGCAAAATATAACATGCATCTCTTTTCTTTTTTTATTACCACTGGCTCCGCTAAACATGGTTACATGAATAGTTCTGTGCCTTTGTATTCTTTACTACAAACGAAGACAGTTGAATTTCAGGTATATGGTATAATTTGATTATTTTTTTATATAGTTTAATGTTAAAAATACAAACAATTACATTATCTTCACAAATAATTAAATACAAATAATAATACGCTTTAACTTACCAAAGAATATCGAATACCAAATGAAGCAATACTATCACCAGCTACAGTCTAATCTGCCTCTCTGTCAGACCTTTGTACACGAATGTTCACGTACAATCCTTTTATAGGAAGCAGCACGTTTCCAATGCTCCAGACGATGAAGTGTGCCAAATATTTAAAGATATTGTCCGATCTAGGAGGAATCAATAAGATGCCGTGTGCAACTACTGCATTGCGACGGACTGGCAGACATGAAGGTGATTCAGAACGTGCCAGTATGGAGCTATTTTCAGGAAGTTTGCGTGTCTGTTCCAGAACATACATTATTATATTCTGATGCAACTCAATTAATTATGTTATATTTCGTATACATTGAGTTTTATTTTCACTTATAAGGTGTAACAATTAATATTTAAGGATTGAATAGCATTTGTCTTCATTTTATCGGTGAATGAACTGTCGAGGAAAATAACGCCGAGTAAATATATATGTATTATTGATTTTAACGCCAACGTTTTTTTTTTTGCATAAAATAGGCGTAATTTTCATTACAGTTCAAACACCGATGAAACGCAGACAAATGCTATTCAAAACTTATTATTCCAACCAAAAAGACTGAAACTACATGCAATTTCAATTTCAGTTGCGTTCAACGGCATATCATTGACGTTGGCGTCAATCAATGACAAACTATTGACTTTATTGTGCTTTTTTTTTAAACGAGAACGGATCGCTGTCATGAATATTAAAGTTGAAAAATGAGTTGGTTCATCGGGAAATGAAAAACAGGTGACGTGACTTCATTATCCAATCAGAATACAGCGTTCACGTCAACTTGAAAGCATCAGAAATTATTGAGAAAAACAAGGAAGACTCTATTCATGGGATTTGTATGCAACCATTTTTTTTCAATTTCTATATTTTGTTATATATTGTAGAAAAAGAAGGCAAAATCAAAATACAATTCTAATGAATATGTTCAAGCATTCGACTAAATAATTTATAAAAAAATAAATATATTATTAATCAACTTCAAGAAGTCCTTACACATTAAGAGTTATTTTACAAAAGCACACTGTAACAATATAAACTCGTAATTAGAGGGTATTTACTGGTTTTGTTGCTTCAGAAGAAAATAATAAATTAAACTCGCTTTATACTTATTCATTTATGCAAAGGGAATAAAAATATAAGGAAGAATTTAAAATACAAAACTGGATTGAGTATGTGTTGTATAATACTTATCTAATATGCGCACACAATTCTAATTAAGATGGATTGTTTTACGAGGTACATGAGAATAAGGACTATTGTAATAACTTTTTTAATGTTCTTTAAGTGTACTTGAATGGGATGAATAGGATATGGTTAAATGTTCTTACATCCATTTTGGGCAAAACATTTAAGACCAGTACGAACATGGTAAAAAATTTAGCTGTCAACATCGTTTTTTTTAATGCGTTAATTTCTCAGTTTCGTAAACATCGATGTTGTCATTGTACATAATTCCAACAATGAGTGTGCTTTTGCGTTTGCTGTAATAAAGATATGTTGGATTCTTTTCCTGCACGACTTTTGCGTTGATTGTGTTGGACCTGTCCCCACATACCAGAACGTTACCCGTCTCAGTTACATACGGGCCAGTTGGGATTGGTTTAAACGTCAGATCCCAACGCAGTGCAGGATAATCAATTTGGAAGATCACGGCAATCCCTAGACAGTATGACCGCCTGGTTACTGGCCTTGTTGGTGATATATATCCTGTCTTTTTGGGATTCACTGCACAGAGGCTTACTATATAATGGAAATTTACATACACGTGTAGGGACATGTCATAAAGTATGAAGTTTGAAATAGTTCGAACTAAATTGTTTGTTAATTAGTGCTGGTATACTATCGAATAATTAATACCCGGATCGCGCACGTTATATTTTATGATTAAAATGAACAAATAATAGATTTCCATTATGTCTTATATAAAATTCCTGTCTAACTTGGTTCCGTATATGGGATGATAATAACCGCTAGGTGTGCGATTTAAACAACGCTTGCGTCTGCAAAACGCTGAAACAGTTCAAATCGTTCAAATTGCTCAGAGCATCGAGGAGTTTTCCACTATGCAACTTGCAGTGGCTTCCAGTTTCC
The DNA here is from genome assembly GCA_007657795.1 of Dreissena rostriformis. Taxonomy (NCBI): domain Eukaryota; kingdom Metazoa; phylum Mollusca; class Bivalvia; order Myida; family Dreissenidae; genus Dreissena; species Dreissena rostriformis. Next base: position 110,493 of record VMBQ01001203.1, read on the forward strand.
GTACTTGCTATATTCAATACAATGTTATCAATGCGGGGGAGATATCTTAATGGACTGTTGAACGTTAATCAACACACACTCTGTATAAATATCTCATTAGTTACCATGCAGAACTATCCACATCAAAAAACATATTTATTTAACATTACGTGGTGCCATTAGCATT
>VMBQ01001203.1:113958-134486 GCA_007657795.1 Dreissena rostriformis
GGTGTTTACCAACAGCTCCTTTGTTGAGAGAGAACAACGTAAAAGGAGCCACCAGATGAGGGAAGACCCGGAAAAAGCTTCGCAAGGGCAGCCAGAAGGTTATCCGGCGAGGAAGGTGTCGAAACCATCCGTTTGGGCTAGACTGGGAAGCCGCATGGAATCGACCATTAAGAAGAAGCGGACGTCCCGGTGTCCTTTGATGGGGTGTACTTCCGAATCCCGTCATTTAAGTCGGCACGTTTTCGAAAGACATCTTCCTCAAAGGTTCCAATTAGCTCATTTGGCGGATCCAGCTTGGCAAGTTGCTCGGTTGCGAGGGCTCAGGTGGTTAGCCCTGCAGCTAGTCGATACTGATAGGCTGGGCGTCCTTCTGGATTTTGCCCGGAGTAGCGACTTTGGAATAAACCCGGAAGTGTCCATATCGGAAGCAGACAGACAATGGTTGTCCTCTTTCGCCCGTCAATCAGGATGGCCGGAAGTTGATTTCAACATCCAGCGCTTGAACTCGCAGGCTCTCCTTGCCCATTGGCGTGTACTTGTGGGTCTACTGAAACACCTACTAAGGGACCGACAAGTGCAGTTTTTCAACCTGGACAAGCAGAGTTCCTCTTCACCCCCGGTTGTGGCTGGGTTACAAGCACCAGTGCCGAATCCAAGTACCTCTACACCCCCGGTTGTGGCTGGGGATGTAGTTCCAAGAACTGACCCGGCTCATGCTGGTCCAGACACAACACACATGACTGTCCAAGAGTACCTGGCACTTACTGGACAGACGAACCTCTTGTTGGCCAGGGGTAACCGAGACGTACCTAAGGAACTGGAACAACCAGTAACATTGAGAATTCCAGCCTTTGATTCGCATTTCCATTTGGATCGTTCTTAGGCGAAATTGGGAATGCCATACCACTCAGATATCCGGACTGTTTTGGATGCTGACGTAGGGATCAGACCCCAAGTTGAAGTGGATGTTGTAGGAGGAGTTATGATCTACTGTGACCCCGAGACCTACCCGACATCTTTCCCGGTTCAGGCTGGGTTTGGTGTTGCGGTGGGACTTCATCCCCGGAAGGCGACTAGATTCAACCCCGAGCTTTACCTCCGTCTTAAGCATCTCCTGAGAAGCGAGAGAGTAGTGGCGTTAGGAGAAGTGGGGTTGGATCGTACAGAGCCACCTGAAACTTGGGGAGTGCAAGAAGAAGTCCTGACAAGGATTTTGGAATTGTCATCGCCTTGTCAGCCAGTAATTCTGCATGTACGGGATGGGGAGGATCGGCAGTCCGGAGTGCTTTATCTGGAGTGTCTGGAACTCTTAAAGTCAAACGTGGCTCGGACACAAAGGGTGGTATTACACTGCTTCACTGGCGCCCAAGAAGTAGTGGTTAGCTGGAGCAAAGCATTCCCTCATTGCTACTTCAGCTATTCAGGACAGGCCCACCGTTTCACAGAGGCGCAGAAACAGGCAGTCCGGAGGGTCCCGGCAAACCGGCTTTTAATCGAAACGGACTCACCGTATTTCCGTCCAGCTGGGGCCCGGATCTGTACTCCATCCTTTTTAGGGGAGGTTGCCAATGTCGTCGCGTCATACCGAGGATGCGATGTCAAGGAAGTGTGCCAGCTCACTTTAAGAAATTCTAGACAATTGTTTGGGCTGTAATCTGCAGAATTTTTTTTTTTTAAATGTCAGTGGTTCAGTGTTTTAATGTCATTGGTTTGGCCTATTTTTGAATATTGAGTATGGATTTTATAAAGTTTAGGACAATAATGTAAACGTAAAAGAAAATCTGGAGTGTATAAAGTGTAACTAGTGTCACAATGAATGGAAGTGAGTTTTTGACTTTTTGAGTTGTTGAATAGAAGTTTAAGAACATGGAATTATGCTGGGCCCAATTTTACAATCCTAATAGGGTTAGAATGAAGAGATAATTTGTGCCAATGAACAATTACTAGAGCGCCACAGATTAAAAATATAATAAAGTATTGGCAGGGCCCGGAATTTTAATTTAGGCCAGATTTTTTATGAAGCAAATAAATAATGGAATTGAAGATTGAAAAGAAAGGACCCTATGTCTCTTCTCCGTTAGATAAAATGGGGGGGGGAGTGTGGTGAAATTTACTAGTGTGAAACCAGAAACTGTGCGGTTGCTAATAATCTATTGACCGGAAACGCCAGGTTGTGAATCGGCAGTCATACAGCAGCCATTCTAAGAAACAGACGTGTTCTACGTATCCGTGTACATCGTGTGTGGTTGGTCTACAGAACGTTTCCTGAGGGATCCTGTGGACCAAATACACCTTTATTTGCAGGTTTGTATATCTGTGAACTACTTTAACATACAGGTGCACGAGGTGGAGGGACGATTTTGTTTCTATGCACAAAGTTTTAGCAATTTTATCGTTCATATTCGGTTTTATTATTGAGTGGTTATTAGAACACTGTACATAGAAACGTTAAATATCCAAGTGAGCAGTTCTGGCGAGTGGAAAAGGATAAAAACGTGGTTTGAAAGTGAAGCGTCATACGGGACAAGGAAATCCGCAATCTTTGTTGAATCGGCGACCAGAATGAAAAAAAATATGCACTTGTAATTTGTACAAAGTTTTAGAGGACCATACATATAATCAATGTTTTAACGCGTTTTTAAGACATTTTGTATGTGATTTTATGAGAAAAGAGACCATATGATTTTACTACGATCTTACGGACATTTTTAAACGGTGATTTTTTTTTTACAAATATCTCATTTGGTCACTTTTAGCTCTACTCACTGTCCTTCATTATATTGCTACTTACCTATACATATCAGATACCACTGCAGAAATGGTTAGTGGTCAGGCACTAGATGTACACTCCATGCAGGTTAGACGAGCACAGAGCGGTCGAATCCCGAATGAGATATTCACGCCAGACTCGACGCAGGTCACAACACGGAATGTTTCATACAAACTTAATGATAAAACAGCGTACAGAAAAAAGCTCTCGGTTCAAGTAAGTCGCAGAAACCAATAAACGTCCAAGACAAAAACGGAACCTTCGTTATTGAAAATCTGTCCTCTGCCGCTTATGAACTCTTGAAAAGAGAAACCTATGGTTACTACAATAAGTCTGACACTTATGCTATTAATGAAATTAATAGCGCTACTACAGTAAAAGGTTTTAAAACAAAAGTCAGTGTGGATCAGGCACTGTCAGTTAAATGGAAATCTGGTGCTAGGCAGCTATTTAGAATTAATTTCTTCAACACAAACAACAAAATTGATGTAAATGGGTACCATTATAAACTTTTTATTGAAGAAGACTTTCCCAAAATATGAGAAGTACTGAGAGATACAGCATTTATTGACAAGCTCAACCAACACATCTACAATGCATGTATCTCTGTGGAGAATGCTTGTAGAAGCAAATGTTCTGAACAAGTATCTTGACAGGTTGAGACTGAATCGCAAGGTAATGACACAAGCCCTAAATCAACGGCTGGAGCTCTGGCCCTACCAGCACGCTATGGGGTTAGATCTGTTGACAGTCTAAACAGCATGGTGGGGATGACTGGCAGATCATTGGAAGACGAAGAATCTGACGAGGAGGAAACAGAACTCTGCTGTCCGGTTTGTTAACAGGAAACTGCAGGTACAGAATTTGTTGTCTGTCTGTTGTGCGGAGACTGGTCCCACAAAACATGTCTGAAAGGAAGACAAATTAATGAAAATGAACATATATGTCACCATTGTAAGTCCATGGAGTCTGACAGAAAAGGTGACCGAACACCAAGCTTCACCACAAAACATCGTTGCTGAACCAATGATAAGTAAACAAATGATAGACAATAATCATGTTTGTATAATTTCAGAAAGAAATACTAAAAGTCCTGCTACGACTCTTTCTCGCGTCAGAATCACTGAAATTACACCAAACGAGGAATATATAAAAGTAAACGAAAGTGTAAGAAATCATGGTCCACATGATAGTGCTAACAATGAGTTTACAAGGACATTTTCGGTAAACTCCAGAAAATCCTCGCAAATGAAAGTGAATGAAAAAATCTGAGGAGTAAACAATGAAACTCTAGCAAGTGGACACAATGAAAACACTCCAACTCAGCCAAAGAAAATACTAAACCCAAGAAACAAACTGAAAGAGCTAATCTTGAACAAGCTCAGCAACAACTCGCGGAGTGCAAAGCTTGTATTCAAATGCTTGAAACAGAGAATCAGGATTTGCAGAACACAGTGGTATTATTAAGACACATTCCAGCGTACAGAGACCGTCAACGAAACCCTGAATATTCGCAAGCTCCAACGGCAGCCTTTATACAAAATGATGCGTTAAACTATAATGTCCCGGACAATAGTGTAAACTTGCTAAATTCACATCAAAACATTATTCATAGGCTGGATATCAACGACATTAAGTTCCAACATCATCTTGAAACTCAGAATCTTAAGTTCCAGATACAATTACTTGAACTCCAAAAAGAATTAATCCAGTTTCGGTCGTCTGGAATGCAGTCGTCGTGTCAACTGCAAGCACAGCCGCCGCAATCGAAACTTACGCTTCAGTCGAACATATATTCTCAAAACAATGAACAGCACGGTATGACTCCAAACATGTACGAGGAATCACAAAATTCATCCAGCCAGCAGTGGGTTCCTCAACCAAATCTTTTGCAACCAGTTCCCTCAGAAGTACCGCAGCCTACAGCACATTGTGTGCCACATGCTGATAATGTATCAGAAACCAATAAGATACTTCCAGCCATCAAACTTCGCTCTACCAACAAAAGAACCTATCGGTAGTCAACATATGGTGAGACCAAACATTCAACTTAGAGCTTACACCACCCACCAGGCGCAACCAGTTCGATGGTCGGTCAATGGTATACAACACATACAGCATCCCCAGGGTATACAGATGCAACACAGAACTAGCTCCTATCCACAGGTTCTGCATGGCGTAAACATTGGAACGCAGATATCACGAGCCGCTTCCGGAAATCCAATATTTTACTCCAGAATACAATGTTTAAATACCACTTCTAGTATGCAGCCAAACATCACTCCTAGCACACAGCACCGAACCTCATCTTTAGTATGCAACCTCCAAACGACGCTTTTGGTATGCAGCCTCCAAACGTCACTTCTAGTATACAGCCTCCATATGTCACATATGGAATACAGCCTTCGAATGTCGCCCCTAGCATACAGCCGCACAATGTCACCTCTGGTATGCAGCTTCAGAATTGTTTTTCTAGTATGCAGCCTCCGAATGTCACCTCTAGTATGCAGCCTCCAAATGTCAACTCTGGTATGCAGCCCCCAAATGTCAACTCTGGTATGCAGCCTCCAAATGTCAACTTTGATATGCAGCCTCCGAATGTAGGTTCTAGTATGCAGTCGCCAAATGCCGCTTCTAGTATGCAGCCTCCAAATGTCAACTCAAGTATGCAGTTTCCAAATGTCAACTCTGGTATGCAGCCTCATAATGTCAACTCGGGTATGCAGCCTCCAAATGTCGGTTTTAGTATGCAGCCGCCAAATGTCGCTTCTAGTATGCAGCCTCCAAATGTCGCCTCTAGTATGCAGTCTCCAAATGTCAATTCTAGTATGCAGCCTCCAAATGTCGATTCTAGTATGCAGCCTCAAAATGTCGCCTCTAGTATTCAGCTTCTAAATGTCGCTTCTAGTATGTTTATTTTAGATATAAGATATATCCGGAAAACATATTACCGTAATTCTAATTTATTTTAATACTTCTAATTAATTTGAATTTCCGGTACTTCCCATCGATGATATTTCTTTGTTTTCGCTATTGTTCTGGAATAAAGAACCACGACGATTTAATGGTTAATATTTGAGTACCTTTTCTGATTAGATAATCATTGATGTAATTAAATTTAATGCCAGATGTCCCGATCTCCGCGGGACAGTTACGCTTTCTGAGTGTTTGTGCCGGGGTCCCGATCTGAAACAATTCGTCTCGACATTCGTAAAAAACGACGTACTTTCTATAAGTTTACAATAAAATTCGCCATTCAAGATCTGTCTGGCTTAAAATTACCATCGCGTATCCCTTTATTACCCCCTATTAACGACCCACTTCTACTACTCGAGTGCACCAGTGTTATTTTTGACACCTTATCAGCGATTTATCGGCAAATTATTGATTTAATCAGGCGTTCACACTATGGTGTTTTTTTATGATAGGGTTCGCTAATTGCTTTCGTACTGAAATAAAAGCCAACTGCGGTCCAATCAAGTCACAATATACTGTCTATTATACAAACTGAGTTAAAAACACTGACTGCATATCGACACACATTGATGTTTCACATAAATTTACTTTCATTTCTACTGATTATCAACAAAAAGGTTTTTACATATTGCATCAATCGTAATTTAGAGTAAATTGACAATTGGTCCCTCTTCTTATACCCTCCCGTTTGTCCATTATCATCTCGCTCATGTTCATGGCAGCTGTTATCCAAACAATGACTTACGCAGGAAAGTCGTCTGCAATAAACCAAACCTGCGACTTTTTACATGTACTTATAACTTTTTTGGAAGTATATTTGCATTATAATAGAATAATCGAATATGAACTTTGGATTCGAATATTCGGCCGATTTTCGAATATTCGGATATTCGGTCCCATCCCTAATATAAATGTCGCTTCTAGTACGCAGCCTCCTCGTGTCGCCTCTAGTATGCCGCCTCCAAATTTCATTCCTAGTATGCGGCCTCTAAATGTCGCTTCTAGTATGCAGCCTCCAAATGTCGCTTCTAGTATGCAGCCTCCAAATGTCGCTTCTAGTATGCAGCCTCCAAAGGTCGCTTCTAGTACGCAGCCTCCAAATGTCGCTTCTAGTACACAGCCTCCAAATGTCATTCCTAGTATGCGGTCTCTAAATGTCGCTTCTAGTATGAAGCCTCCAAATGTCGCTTCTAGTATGCAGCCTCCAAATGTCATTCCTAGTATGCGGCCTCTAAATGTCGCAGCCTCCAAATTGTCGCTTCTAGTATGCAGCCTCTAAATGTCGCCTCTAGTATGCAGCCTCCAAATGTCGATTCTAGTATGCAGTCGCCACAGAAACTCACTACAGGAAGACCTCACTCAGGAAAACTGGCATGCAGTCGGACATCATGCGATCACTGCTAGAAGACCCGAATGTAGACAAAGGAGCTCAATATGGTAATGCAGTGGACAAAAACTCTCACTCACAAAATAGTACCTCAGACACACAGAGCAGACGTAAAGGAAACAACACTGATCATTTTTTAGGAAGGGACCGAGCCTCAACGCTAGTGGATCGGAAACACTATTACAGATAGGTACTGAAAATATACAGAACGTTAAAGGAAATACCACATTTTATGCTGCCAGGAACATTGGCTTCTAAACTTTGACAAACATATCTTAAATGGTATTCAGGAAGACTTTGAAGTAAAGCACACAGTGAAAGCGATAAAGATTCAAAGAAGGCAAATGAAGAATATATGTGCACGACTTCTGAAATTTGTGAAATTCTGGAAACATACAGACACACACACGACACAATTATATGTGGAGACATGAATGCTTCCTTAAGAAGAAACCCAACCAGGGACTTGTTTTTCCAAAACATCATACAGGATGCAGGTCTAACTTCAACACAGAAACAAAGTTCAAGAAACACCTTCTTCCATCATAACCGCAAATCGCAATCACAGATAGATTATTTCCTGTTTGATGAGCACCGTCTCTCAGACATTAACAAGATAGAGACACAGGGAATGAAACCAAAGAACTGTTCGGACCATGTTCCAATATCATTAATACTGAACACTACGATAGTGAATGACAAGGTGAAAGCCAAACAGAACAAGGTTGTGTGCATCACAAACTGGTCCAAATGTGATAAGGACGCATATAAATCGGAGATAGCAATGGCTTGTGAATCACAGCATAAATCAAGTGAAGTTGACAAAAACTCAGTGACATCAAAACTTAAATCTCTAACTGATACACTCCATGCTGCAGCGGGAAAACCCATACCAAGTTTTACGAAGCTCAAAAGTTTGAAACGATCAGGACAAAGTATTTGGAATAAGCAAATCGCACATACATGTAAAGAAGCGAAGGATTTATTCATAAAATGGAAAAACACAAATAGGACCTGCACGACAAAAGAGGGAGAAATCAAAGGTAAAAGAAAACTACTAAGGCAACAACAGCGCCAGGCATATGCTCGTCAGAAGAAGACACATGGTACCGAAATTATGGAAACCTGGGAGACTAACACCAAACACTTTCATAAACTGGTGAAAAGTCAAAGGCAATCCGCGAATGACCGAATACAACTTCTTAAAGTGAGTAAGCTCGATTTTTATATGTGTTAAATTGTAATATATTGATAAAAAAAATATTTTACAATAACACAAAATAGACAAGAAAAATTAAACATTGAAGACGAATTTCATAAAATGCAGCAAAGACAATTAAGTAAGCGCTGGTTAAAGCCGATGCCGACACTTTAACTCGTATTTGTTAGGAAACAAAATTGTGTCTTTGTGTCGTATGAACGAATCTGCACTAAAACTAAATTTAGATTCACATCGTACATGCATGATATACATGCTGGCAAATTCGACTGTACAGGCATTTTCGATTTCAGATTTAAATATCTTGCTTATTCCGCATGTTTCGACACATGTTCTTCTTAACTTTTATTTTAATTTATATTGAAATATACGTAAAATAAGTTTTTTTTCACATTTTATATAAATTCATTAATAGTTGACAAAATCGTGCATACTCTCTTTAAGGTGGACGGCGAAGATATAACAGGGTCAGAAAACATCATGAATGCATGGAAATGTCACTTTGAGAAACTGGCGACTCCGGATGAAGACAATTATAGGGAAAATGACAAAATATCTTTAGCTAAAGAACCGAACAACATCATTGAAGAAATCATCAATTAAAGCTGGGAAAACATTGACCCAGTAACTGTACATGATGTCGAAAAAGCGATAAACTTTCTAAACACCGGAAAAGCTGCCGACATAAATGGAATCTCAGCCGAACACTTTAAGTATGCAAACGAAGATATTTATCCGACTATAGCCGACATTATTAATTCAATACTCACGGAGCTAAACGTACCGCCTTCTCTAAAATGTGGAACACTGACCCCTATACTGAAAAAGGGTAAGGACAAACTTCTGCCTGGTTACTATAGATGTATCGTAGTATCGGACATTTGTGCATAAATCATTGAAATCATTTTGAGGATAAGAGTAGACAACATCTTTGACCCTCAGCACAACCAAATGCAGCGGGGAATCACGGCAAAAAGTTCTTCGATGAATGCGGCCTTTATAGTTTCTGAGGCAATGGAACACCACAATGAGACACGCAAACCTGTTATCTTAGCGACGCTAGACACCCCAAAGGCCTTTGATCGGGTGAACCATAGTATCTTTTTCAACAAGCTATACCACTTGGGTGTAAAAGGTCCACTGTGGATACTTCTACGTAACCTAGAATAAGCGGTAAGAGTCAGTTGTGATGGTGATTTGTCAGATGCCTTCATTCTGAAACAAGGCACCAAACAAGGGGCGCAACTATCTACGACTCTCTACAAGGTGTACCACAATCATCTTCTGAACACTATTGGAGACAGTGGCTTGGGGGCCTTCATAGGTGATATACGCGTAGCGACACCAACAGGTGCTGACGATACGGCTCTCCTTGCAAACACCCAGGAAGAACTCTAGGCTAGATATTGTTGAGTACAACACCAAGCGAGAACTTGTTAAGATAAACCCGGATAAGTCGGAGCTTCTCACACTGGAATGCAAGCAACCAATTGAAGTAACTCTAGATTTAGCACCTATAGCTACAGTTACATCTGCCAAGCACCTCGGAATTGACCGCACTGCTAAGAACACAGTTGACCCGGATGTAAGACTCAAGATAGCACAGCGAACAGTATATGCTGCACTAGGGCCAGGACTACATGCCAGAAGATGACTATCATCAAATGTATCTTTTCATGTCTGGAAAATGTACGTCATCCCACGGTTCCTATATGGTATAGAAGTACAGGTGCTTTCATCCACAAATCTCAGGAAACTAGAGGCCTTTCAAAGAAAGATACTTCGACATCTACAGGGCTTGCCAGAGAGATCATCGAACGCAGCTGTCTATACCCTGGTAGGGGCCGAACCCGTTGAGCTGGTCAGTTAGAGAAATCGCATGGGACTTTTCTTGAACATTGCACGTTTACCAGGATCAGTTGAACATCAAGTCTTGCACCGCCAACTGGCGATGTCAAATCCAGACCGTAACTCATTTTCAACAAGCATACGTGAGATCATGCACAAATACAATCTCCCTCCACCAGAAGACTTACAACAGAATCCCCAGTCAAATCATCAATGGAAGACCACGTTTAGAGATGCAACAACAGATTACTGGGAGAGCACCTGGAAGGAGGAACTATCAATAAATATAATGCAAAGTACATAAAGGTACAATCTGCACCTATTGGACATCCACACAATCTTTGGGCATCGACTGATCCAAAACCACATGAGGTCCGGAGAACTGATATCAAAGCCCGGCTCCTTACAGGAACCTATATCCTGCAAAGTTATACAGCCCGGTTCAATCGGAACGAGGTATTTGCTACCTTCAAGCTGTGCAACATGGGTGACGAAACCAGAGAGCATCTTCTACTGACGTGCAAGGCTCATACAGAGGTACGAAGCGAGGGCACGAACATGCTGCAACAGATTATCGGGAGACAGGAGTTTGCTGCCATTCGTTGTAATGGGGACCTACTCATACAGACCATATTAGACTGCACTCATGTATTACTACGGCAACACATCAACCTATCGAGAAAGCAGAAGACCGATGTCGAGAGATTGTCACAGATTTACTGCGAACGAATCATTTCATCTCGAACAGGACAACTTTCTGTAGCAATATAGTGGGTATCTAATTATGTATCTCCGCTCATAAATGGTCCTCATTATACTTTTGGGGATTTTGCATGACCAAGTAAGCCAAAAAATTACATGAACTGACACTTAAATTACGATTAAAGTGCAAACTAATTGATGTGCATGAAAACTGTATACAAATTTTGTTCTGGAACTGTACATATGTGTATTGTGTGATAATATTGACTCAAGCTATCCTCAAGAAGACTTCTACTAAGAGGATTGATCCGAAGCGAACGGATACAGCCCCCAGACAAAAACAACACAAAGAATGTGCAACTTGGCGACTGCAGCTAGAAAAAAACACGTTCTGGTCAGTAACTGATCGATGTCAAAATGTCAGCGAGCTGCTTATTTGTAAAGAATAGAGACGTAGATAACTGTTATTTACGTCTCTGTAGAGAATTATTTCAGAAATATTAGTGTTTATAATAGTTTGTTTTTTTTTCCGAAAAATCGGGAACATTTTAAAACGGACGCAAGTTTTATTTTAAAGTATTTCAAATTATGTGAAAGAGCAGTATGCTTGTTTTTATTTATTTCAGTTTTTATGCATAACAAGTAACAAACAATAGTATGAATATATACATATATCGAGTTAAGAACATACGTTTATAAGGAATTTTAAGAGATAGGGATAATACCAGAAAATCACATTTAATAAAACATTAAAGCAATACACAAATTCACTCATATTTTATATCGGGATCATGTTCATGTTTCAAACCTGTTTGAAATAGAGGAATTTGTTCAATATATTTAACTATATCCATGATAACTCAGTTCCGGGACCTGTTAAAACGTGTGTATAGGTCTCTGCTCATACCTAACTTTATATGAAATTAAAGTAAAGCGTGCTTTCTAATTTCACTTGTATTGTTTATCGAACAATATGACATATTTTGTATCTTCAAATACAAAAAGGAATATTGATTGCAATGAACAAATTTCATATGTGAAACCGTGTGCAGTACATATAATTTCTTTTTAAATGTATCATATTATTTTTTTTTAATTAAAATAAAATAATGCAATACGCAGTTGGTTGATAATATAATATTGAATAATAACCTAATGTAATAATTGTAATATGTATTGCACCGTTAATAATAAGAACATATATTACATCCTGTACAGAGCAATCCATCCTCTGTTTAATTAATGTGAACACTTTATCTTTTAACATTAAATGACTAACCTCTCATGATATAACAATATAAACCACACCGAGTGTCTCGGCGTTTTGATACAGTTGTCGGGGGGGCGGGGGGGGGGGGNATTTATCTCATTGGATTGAGCTTTAATGAGAATACAGCTAAGGTTTAGAAGTTGTCATCATCTCATCTCATCTTCGCCTGTGGATCTGTCTTGGACATAGGTGGCCGACCAGCTTCCCCCAACCGTCTCGGTTCTGGGCGAGTCTCTCCAGCTGTCCCCATGTATTGCCCATCTGCTTGGCAACTGTGCATCCAGGTCTCGGCGTCAGTTGTTTTAGGCCGCACTCGTTTCCTCTTCCATTGGTCAATTCTTGTTCAGCTTCGGACGACAAGGAGTTGATAATTTAAAGCAACGTCTACTCTTCGCTTGACTCGTAAACATCTTAAAGAGAGCGGCAAAACTTTTTCACGATGCACACGTGGTCGATCTTGTTCTCCGTTGACAGGTCTGGTGACGTCCAAGTTGCCTTGTGTGTATCTTTTTGTGGTGGAAAACACTTCCTCTAATGACCAGGTTACATGTGGCGCTCAGGTCGACGAATCTCTCACCTCATGGTTCTTGTTCACCTCGCCTAGCTCTGGCTTCCCATGGTCTCCTCATATCCTCGGTTGTTACTGCCGATCTTTGCGTTGATGTTTCCCATTACAATTATGACGTTCCTCGTTGGTGTGTCTTGTATGATGGTTGACAGTCTGTTGTAAAAGTTGTTCTTATCGTCCTCTTAACTGTCGTTAGTCGTGGTGAAGCACTGGATAAAGTCTATGCTAATGTACTCTTCTTCTTTGTGTGGAAAGAGGATGTCTTGATAAATATATTATTCACCACTCAGTTGGCTTGTAACAACTGCAACGTTTAAAAAACGTTATTTGCTCAAGACTAAGTTTTGACCTTTGACCATTTTTGACGTCTTAGCTGAAACGACCTGGTTCTTGCGTGTGAAACTGTTTTAATTAATTGAAAATGCCAGTTTGTGACAACTATGATGTTCTGTTATGACAAGCTAAATGAAAATCTATAAATTTAAACTTTGACATTCAGATGTTTCCTTGAACATCGACCTAGGGACTTGATTGATTGGTGCTGATCACTTTTGTCAAGTTTGTTTTCCTGTAAATTCAAACATTCTCGATAAAATTATGCCCCGAACAAAGTTTCAGGCACAAATTTCCTAAATTTGACCTTTGACCTTGTACCATGGGTCTTTGTTTTTTCGAGCGACACTCAGCCTCACTTTACTTTGCTTTATTATAAGATATTAACCTTGGAATGAGGTTCATGTTCTTGCGCGCAACGCTCTGGTTTAGCACTTAGCATTATGATCACTTCTGCCAAGTGTTTTCAAAATCCATCCAAGCTAAGCAGGCGGACAGAGTGTAGTCAAAATTTTATAATGACCTTGACATTATATGGACCTTGGACCAAGGGTCTTGGTTCTTGCGCGCTACACTACACCACACCATGATGATCACTATGACAAGTTATAAGCAAATCAGTACATCCTGTTGAACATAACTTAATTCGACCTTTGACATAGAATTGTGACCATAGACATTGGGACCTGGTTCTTGCGCTAGACACTCCGTTTTATCATGATGATTGCTTGTGGCAACTGCAGTCGAATCGCCAATAGCGACGATTCCAACATAGCGGAACACAATAATTGTTCATGATTACTATTTTAGCAAACCGCTTTATTATTTAAAAACAAAGATATTGTATTGTGTCAACATGTCCAAAATTTTAACAAAATAGACGGGCTATAAAATAATTCTTCACAAATGCTCTGTATCATGTAAGGCTTCAACGACAGATTCAATTAAATAATACTAGAAAACTACTATTTGCATATGCCTCTTTAGAGTTCTAGACGACAATGCGATAGATATGGACACAAAAATCAACGTTTAATCGAACACTGCATGTAAGTATAATCAATGCGGATTTAATACACTCAATTTGTTATGTATGTATTGCAAGAAATCGTTTTGAATTCTGTTGTAGGGACATTATCTAACAACGGTGCAACAATGTGTGAATTTCGAGAGGCTGTCTGTTTTGAACCCTCAAAGTAGGTGTTGTGTTTTATTTTGCTGTTCCGCACATGACAACAGTAGATATATATGTGTGATAAAATTCAAATGCATTTATTAATAAATCACGGTTCATTGTTATTGCATTTAATTATATTTTGAGTTCAACTTCCAACAAATAAAGTGCAGTGTTTATCAGTGAATCTAAATATACTGTCTAAAATTGAATTGGATCTGAATATTGGCAGATTTTTATTAATATTTTTAATAAGTACAGGTGCTAGTTTTCAAACTTATATTCAAGAAAATAATGAATCTGGTATGGAACCACTCCTGAAGAATATGGTGGTGGTGTTGCCAGTCGATGCAAATATAGGGTTCATCTTTCTTACATTATGAAGTTATATAAGCGTGTTTAAGTATTGGTGAAAATGGCGACCAAAGTTAAAGCTATTTTCTCATAATACAGTCGCGCTAAATAAAGTTAATTTTAGTGCAAGGGGAAAAGCAAGAAAAACAAGAGTTCCGCTGTCGGAGACATCCCCGAACAAGGCCTTGATTTTCACACTTATTGTGACAGTGACCTTTACCTTTGACCTAGTGACCCCATATCAATAGGTGTCATCTACTGTCCAAGGCCAATGCACATGTGAAGAATCAAGCCAATCGGTCAATTCGTTAACACGTTATTGATCGGAAACCATTATTTTCATACGTATTGTGACAGTGACCTTGACCTAGTTACTCCAATGCCAATAGGGGTCATCTACTGTCCAAGGCCAATGCACATGTGAAGTATCAAGCCAATCGGTCAGTCTGTTCACAAGTTATTTGTTCGGAAACGAACTGGTCTACCGACAGACACACAGACCGACCTTCATCCAGTAAAAAATATACCCCCTCTTCTTTGAATTTGGGGGGGGGCATACAAATGTATCTTTTAACACTAAATCGGACGAAAAGTTAGTGCTCCGATATTGGCAATCTGATAATAAATGAAAATCCAAACATGCCGTACAAAGCTATGCCTCGGAAAAAGTGCCAATTACAAATTTCCCAGATTTGACCTTGGTAGGTCGAAAGGACTTTGATATTTCGCGCGACACTCAACATGCTGATCATTGATGGCTTTTTTTTTAATACATCCATGCTAGACAAAGATATGCTACGAATAATTATTTATCGCCGCCTTTCCGTACACTTAGGTGTTCCCAAAATTAGGCAGTTTTTTTTCTTAAGCAGGTGTGTAATAAAGCGGTCAATCGCAATCCGGATTATGCAGGTTTTATAAAATGTTACTCAACATATAACATGTTTATATAGTTATAAACATTCCATTGTTCCTAACACTTTCAGGAACATTTCATGGTGATTTTGGTTCCAAGATACGCGTTTATTACAAGTCGTGTTGTAAATGGCGAGTGGGCTACCTTGTGTCTTATACTATTGATTGAAAATTGTTATATTGGTTAAACTACAAATCACATATGGACTTCATTAATAAATCCTTGTAAAAGTAGCGACCGACATCGTTCGAGTTTTATGCTTTACATATGCCAATGACACCTACCAAAAAGGCCCTTCAGGACACGTGAAAGGCCGTCAATATATCCACGTTGCTTAAAACAAGATTTGTTGCCAAGTTTCCATGTAGCTATATAGCCACGTTTTATTATTAATTTCCATCAGCTAAACTGAAATTAGGTCTACATAAGTCTTAATTTACTCAAACCAAAAACACCGTTTTAATAAATTTATTTACTAAAAGATTGCAAATAAGTATTTTCTTAAATTTATTAAACCACCGGGCATTTGAACAATGCTATACATATGAACACAGAAAAAATATTAATGACATGTTATTTTTCGAACACATCATATAATGTTCAATGTTCGCTTATTCAAACTGAGATAATATTTTTTAGATAATGATACTATTAACCACCAAAACTGACAGTTTAATTTAGCTGCGGTCTGCCGAACACCTTAAGTACGACACCATCACTCTCAAGATAAACACACAACACAACGAGAACAATACAATTGTTACAAAAAACCAAAAGCGAGACCTTGGTCCGCATTTGTCTAACACATACGTAAACTGAACAATGGAACAAATATATTTGAAAACAGCTTTTGATTAAGATTACATGTGATACACACAAACGCTAAAAAACCCATTATATTTGTTTAAATTTTTTTTTTAGACTAGATTAATGTTATATTAGAATCTGACCATGTACAATCATTGTATGATTTGAGTAACAGGCATTTAGCGATGTACTCGTTTTTCTTGAATCTTCAGCTATAATTTAGCTTCATGTCTATGAAAGTGTTGGAGGATACGGGCCTTGTATTCTTAGAAATGCTTTATTGGAAAGTAATTTCTCTTGGACTTTGACGTCAAAGCAACTTTCACACGACGTCGGGATCTGGAATTGCCTTTTCCGGGTCACATGTGAATGAAACTGTGATGGCATAACGAACACCTGACTTCAGCTTCTCGACAAAGTGTACATTCTCGGAGCCAGAGGTGAAGAAGGACAAACGCCCTAAAATGGGAGCATAATCGGACTTGGTCTTCACAAAACAAAATGAGTTAAAAGAATAAATAGTATTTAAGCATGATACATCTATTTAAAACAGTTATTTTAACCACATGTATTGTAATCTAATTATGTATATCTGATACATATTCCATTCAGCATGATGTAAGCTATTTCAATATATAGTTCAGCACTCAATAACATTGTAATATTATAACTATATTGATACCCATCACATCACATGATTATTTAAGAAGACAAAACTCAATTTCCGCATGGTTGACTTTGCATGAACAGGTCGGTATGATTCAAAAATGCAAAATTAATATACAGCTTAAGATAGTTGCTACATATATATTAAACAGTAGATGACTATATGTAAACATACATATTCTCTATAATATACTACCTAAGACATACAAAACAAAGATATCATATTACCTGCTCGGGGTTCTACAGCAGTCTCTGTGCCATTGTCGGTAAAGATGAATCGTCCACCAGTAAAGTCTTTGTTGAATGTTGACAGATACACCAAGGAAGTGTAATGGAATGAGCCATATGTTTGCTGGAAGATAAAGATTTTGATCATACACAGATTTTCTATAACAAACCGCTTAACACTGTTACCTCCGGTAATTTAAAGAAATTGTATTATTGTTATAAACATCATTAAGATGTATGGTGAATGTGAAAAGAAATACAACTTACCCTGTCCACATGAGGGTGCCAATATTCATCATGGATGTTCTTTGCCTCACTGGTGTTCATTCGTGAGAAGAAAGTTGGCTTTGTCAGATATAATGCGTGAAGTGGAACTTTAAAATGGTCCCCAATTGCTTGGTGAATTTTATTCTTGACAGTTCTAAATAAAAGATGTTATTATTAGTAGTAGTAGTAGTGGTGGAGGTGTTGGTGGTGGCGATGGTGGCAGTAGTAGAAGAAGCAGCAGCGGTAGTAGAAGTAGAAAGTGTAGAATTTGATACTGATTGTTGTTTATGTAATAATTGAATTTATTTGAATTCATTTTAAAAACAAACCTGTAAATTTTAAAATCCTCCTCTTTAAATCCTTCACCCCCAGAGAATGCACTGAAATATTAAAGTAAGCGTGATCAAATAATCCAAAATAATGAACGAACTACATTACAATATAATACAGAAAGTAATTTTATACACATACTTGTAAATGCTTATGAACTTGTCTCCTTTGGACAAAGCACCGGAATGTAGATCAAGTATTGATGCCTGAAGAAGTATAAATATATAGCATTTAATAATACATGCAGTGCAACTTTAAATTTAGACAAAACAAAGCCTGTATGACAGATGGATATGACTGACAATATGTGCTGGATTCTTACAACGTAAAATAAAATATTTAACATTGAATTCTGTGTTTTAAAAATCTGTTGGAGACGTCAAAATAAAGAAAGAGGCTTTGTTGCTGACTTGAATGTTTCACGTAGACTGTTAAATAAAAGTTATTAAATGACATGAAATTAATTAATTATAGTTGAATATGTAAACACATTGGTTAACTTTACGAAAAGTACATACGCCTCCATTTGATCCCCCATATGACAGACCCATCTTTGCAACCCTGAAAATATTTGTTAAATTGTTACAATTTTGATATCAAATTTTATGATAAAATGTTCACACATGCTAACAAGGTAAGTTTTTGTTGCTGGTCAATTATAAGCTGTATAATACCATATTTAACATAACAATTTTGAAATTAAAGATTTACATTACTTCATTAAAATATAAAATACCCAAGAAGATGGGCAACTTCTTCATTTGTCACAATACCATCCATCACAACTCTTCCGCAAAATTTGGGTTTACACTCTGGAACAGAAGCAAAGGATAAGTTGAATATCAAATATCTATAAATGTTCATTGATAAATCTTTTGTAAAATACATAGAGTATCAAATCAGTAAGACTGGTAGTTAGACCAGAGACGAGTTTTAGTATTAGTAGTGTAGGTGAAAGGAGCTGTTCTTGTTGTATCAAACAAAGTAAAGAAACAGTAGTAACTATATTGTTTTAAAATAATTTACCGGTAAATGTGTCTTTTTTGTAGTCATCAGAACACCCAATAGTGACATGTTGTTTCTCATACTGACGATCAGCATGTGCAAATGTTGCTATTCTTGGCTCTGTGTACACTAGCTTTAGATAAATTGCTGCAGCAGTAAAAGCTACAGTAAATACATAAGCGATGTACTTCCAGTGTGTTTTAAGCTGAAAACTAAAACAAACAAAATATGGAACATTTCTTAAGAACAATGGATTTTCATTGGGTTGCTTTTGGGGGCTGCTTTCCGTGATGTATGGTTCAACACCGTGAAATTCTAACATCCAAAATACTCACGAAATTATGTTTAAAAAATGTTATTTGTTACGCAACATAGATCAATCGTTTTTTTAATTTGATGTATTCAATTGAATTATATTTTAAATATATATCTATGTTAAATAAAATACTACTGCACTGTAAGCCGAGATCAACTATCATTCGGACAATTATTTCGGATACATACTTAGTATGATTCTGTTGTTCGTCGTCAGGGCGACTTATGGAACTTCTTTTCGGCTTTTTAGAATGCTTATCTCGCCTTTTTACTTCAGACATACTGTCGTTTTTCTGTAAATATATCCTGACCTAGTTTGCATTACAATAATGCATGCACAACGCGCATGTTTACTACACAGACATTAAAAAATCAAAGCGCTGAAGGCATTGCAGTTGTTCGCTTTTGCATAACCTTTGACGCAACTCATTTTTCAAAATTAAGGTATCGCTTTTTGAATCGCAAGTTTGAAATATACACAACCCATTCAAATTTATAAAGAGTGTGTCTTAACGCACAGGTCGAGATGTGTGTGCACTGTTTATCATCCTATTGATGTTATAGAGATAACTAAGACAACATAACAACAATATGTCCCTTTTTAGACGTTCTGAAGGCATGGACAATATTATGAAAATTGTATATTGAGAACAAGTTAATATAAAATAAAATATGCAATAACCATCATATTAAATGAACATTGTTGGAATATCGATACCTATCTCATTAAGAATATAATTTCATGATGGGGTCTCCCTTTACAAAACTTTTTTGATACCATAAAACAATTCAAACTATACAAGAAGATAATTGATGAAAATAAATAAAAAATAAATTGCGAGCAATACTTTTAACTCACGAATTAGGTAGTCATAAAGATCGGTAGAGAACACTAACGCGCTTTTTCGGGGTGCTGTTTTACCCAGCTTTTCACCTTAAATGACATCTCCGTAACGCGAGCAGATCCGAATGAATACATTCGAATATTTCAATGGCTGATTCGAGAAAACTTTGGCCAGATCACTTCGTCTGTGCACAGCGTAAAGGATGTAACACAAATTGTGCCAAGTTACAATTACGCGTAAACATCCATCTCGCTGAATTTCATGGTCTGTAATCGTCAGGGGAAGAAATAATGGTCTATCGATAAACGTTGATTACATAGTTTTGCTTTCAAGATGAGGAAACAAAAAACTTCCGAAAGAGTATAGTGTCACGATAAGGGGGAAATCGTTTAATTATCTAACCACACATGTTTGCCGTACTCGGTCAGCCCGTCTGGAAATTGTTCCTGAACGCCCGAATAGGCTACCCTTATTTGTCAGATTGCTATTAATAACACAGTTTAAATTCAATTTTATATTGAAAAGCATTGTGCTTAAATGTGTCATTT
>VMBQ01001203.1:145060-170780 GCA_007657795.1 Dreissena rostriformis
AAAAAAAAAACGCGCATGCGCGACCTTTTACGTCAACCATTTAAAGAGATTATATTGAGTAATTATAATCGTTTTGTAATAATATGCCCATTAATTGATTAATTCATTGCACAACAATAGATAAGATTTGTTGAGATCAAGCTATAACGTTTTTCACGCGTGCACGCTAATTGAGATTGCAGTAAAAAAGACGGCTTGCAGGCTGTCAACAAAAAAATGACGGATGTCTTGATTATGGGTGAATGTCTGTTCCACTTTATTGTGCAATATGCCATTAACAAATTTATAGCGTTTTTCACGCGTGTACGCTAATTGAGATTAAAGTAGAATGACAGTTGTAAAGCTGCCAAAAATGACATGACCATGGTCGCGAATGTCAATGAATGTTTTGTTCCATTGTATTGGGCAGTGTCCTATCAACCTATGTTACTGAAATGAAAACACTATTTACATTCATGAAACAATAAATATACACACATATTACCCTAAATTCACCTAATTAAAGAAATAGTTGATGCATGTGTTGTAAGAATATGGAAGAAGAGCAGCTGAAAATGAAAGTACCTCATTGGAGAATAAGAATAAGTATCTTAAGTCAACATCAAATTGTTCAATGGTTTTGATATGGAATGAACGATTCAGACAAATGAACATGTGTTTCGTGTCGATATAATTTCTAATACACAAGCCGAATGTCATGTACTTTTAAAGGGGTTCGAACCACTGACCCCTGGATTCCTGGAGTAAAAAGCTACCCACCTAGACCAATCGACCATCCACGCTCATGTTTGTAGCAGATGTATTTTTAGCTGTATAAATAATCCTCGTAGTTTCCCAAAAAATCGTTTCGCTTCGCGCGACGCTTTATCTGTTGGACAGTCCCTTTAAAAACATTTCGCATAAAACATTTTGGCAAATACAAAACGTTTGCTGGGCCGAATTCCGTCAGTGTTTCTTTTTAATGTTGGGCGTACCGGTAATTCCAAAAAGTATTATTTTCAGAGCGATGCGACATTTTGACCAATTGAACAGCATTTGAAAGTTTCATTTTGTGAAGTGTAAATATAGGTTGGTGCTTTTTCTGTGTTAATATTTGTGTCCATTATACGCTATTTTGGATGTTATGTGCAGCGTGTCACGCTTTTGAATTATTGATATTCCGCCCCCTGTAAACCAAAATCCTCTTCCCCGCGCGTGAACACAGCGATCATTTGAATGATCTTTACTAGTACTCGGGTGTACAACTAGATGTGCGTCCTCCCAATACTATGGTGTACGGACCGGTCCAAAAGTCTAAACCGTCTGATACGATCGTATCAGACGGTTTAGCTAGAACCGTTTCATACGGTTTTGCGACCATAAACCGTCTGATACGATCGTATCAGACGGTTTTGACTTTTGGACCGATTGTACGCTTAACTGTTTGATGCGAAACCGTATGATACGAATACGGTTTAGACTTTTGGACCGGTCCGTACACCATAGTATTGGGAGGACGCACATCTAGTTGTACACCCGAGTACTAGTAAAGATCATTCAAATGATCGCTGTGTTCACGCGCGGGGAAGAGGATTTTGGTTTACAGGGGGCGGAATATCAATAATTCAAAAGCGTGACACGCTGCACATAACATCCAAAATAGCGTATAATGGACACAAATATTAACACAGAAAAAGCACCAACCTATATTTACACTTCACAAAATGAAACTTTCAAATGCTGTTCAATTGGTCAAAATGTCGCATCGCTCTGAAAATAATACTTTTTGGAATTACCGGTACGCCCAACATTAAAAAGAAACACTGACGGAATTCGGCCCAGCAAACGTTTTGTATTTGCCAAAATGTTTTATGCGAAATGTTTTTAAAGGGACTGTCCAACAGATAAAGCGTCGCGCGAAGCGAAACGATTTTTTGGGAAACTACGAGGATTATTTATACAGCTAAAAATACATCTGCTACAAACATGAGCGTGGATGGTCGATTGGTCTAGGTGGGTAGCTTTTTACTCCAGGAATCCAGGGGTCAGTGGTTCGAACCCCTTTAAAAGTACATGACATTCGGCTTGTGTATTAGAAATTATATCGACACGAAACACATGTTCATTTGTCTGAATCGTTCATTCCATATCAAAACCATTGAACAATTTGATGTTGACTTAAGATACTTATTCTTATTCTCCAATGAGGTACTTTCATTTTCAGCTGCTCTTCTTCCATATTCTTACAACACATGCATCAACTATTTCTTTAATTAGGTGAATTTAGGGTAATATGTGTGTATATTTATTGTTTCATGAATGTAAATAGTGTTTTCATTTCAGTAACATAGGTTGATAGGACACTGCCCAATACAATGGAACAAAACATTCATTGACATTCGCGACCATGGTCATGTCATTTTTGGCAGCTTTACAACTGTCATTCTACTTTAATCTCAATTAGCGTACACGCGTGAAAAACGCTATAAATTTGTTAATGGCATATTGCACAATAAAGTGGAACAGACATTCACCCATAATCAAGACATCCGTCATTTTTTTGTTGACAGCCTGCAAGCCGTCTTTTTTACTGCAATCTCAATTAGCGTGCACGCGTGAAAAACGTTATAGCTTGATCTCAACAAATCTTATCTATTGTTGTGCAATGAATTAATCAATTAATGGGCATATTATTACAAAACGATTATAATTACTCAATATAATCTCTTTAAATGGTTGACGTAAAAGGTCGCGCATGCGCGTTTTTTTTTTNTTTTTTTTTTTTTTTTTTTTTTTAAACAGAAATTGAAACATAGGAAAGCTTTTTCTTGTATGAACAAAAACTGTTAAGGCATGCACAAAAATAGACACGCGTGACGGGCGTCAAGCCAGTATTATTTTACAGGCCCGATGCGATTAGTTTGGCATTTCTCGCACACTGTGACATAGGTTGACAACGATGTACAACATTATTCGATGTTGGCCCGACCTTTGGCATAATGCCGTCATTCCTCATACACTCTCCCAATTCAAAATCGGTCTCTACTGCTTCCAATTTGACGGTTTCTCTGTCGATGAGCTTAAATGTTGTAAACATACGATCATTGCTAAAATAACTGATTTTCATAGTCACATGTGTGTATACCATTTCAAATAATTATTTTTCATTTGTTTTAACGTTTTTTTTCTATTATCAACAAAATAAAATGTGTGCCTTCATCTTAATTACATACATATGCAATTTATAAGATGGATTTTACAAGTTACAACAAATCTAAAGAAGATATATCAGTTTGTTTGTTTTTAAATAGACGATCAGTCATGGCCACATATATGTAGTTACGACATCCTGCTAATGAACTACCGGTAGTGTAGGACTCGACTGTCTGGTTCGCTTCAATATCAATCTGCATGCTACAACGAACAAACAAATGTGATTTCGGTTCTATGTCGGGCCGATATGATAAATGTTGCATGTCTCTCTAAATATCGGACCGCCGGATTAATATTCGAATGCCAGATCAAAATCTGAACATTTTAAGTAACTACTTTGATATTAAACAACATGGCATGATTGATCTAGAATGCCCCCAACACAAATATAGACTTATTAGCTGTTATAAAACAAATTCATAATTTTAAAGTCGGTACGATAACTGTTCGTCATTAACCAACACATATAGTAATGCAAACACCCAACTGCCATCGGGTCGACATTAGCATGTTTCATGTGTTTGCTGTGGATGGACGGAGGGAAAATCCATCCCTGAAAGTGGGAGCAAAAAACTACGGAATACCGTTAGGGCCATCGTGGTTACACATCAAAATCCAGAGGGCGAGAATGCGAGAACGAAAGAGTACGATGACGAGAGTGCGAGAATACGATGACAAGAGTGCGAGAATACGATGACGAGAGTGCGAGAACGCGATGGCGAGAATGCGAGAGTGCGAGAATACGATGACGACAGTGCGACAACGCGATAGTACGATGACGACAATGCGATAGTACGATGGCGACAATGCGAAAGTCATATCGTACTGTCGCCATCGTACTGTCGCACTCTCGTCATCGTATTCTCGCATTCTCGTCATCGTATTCTCGCACTCTCATCATCGTATTCTCGCACTCTCGTCATCGTATTCTCGCACTTTCCCATTGTCGCCCTCTGGATTTTAATGTGTAACCACGATGGCCCTAACGGTATTCCGTAAAAAACAAACGCATTACTGCACTATTTAATCTGCGTCGCTTCGACACAATCTCAGAAAGTAAAATTGTATATTTGCATTTTATAAAGATTTCTCAACTAATACACCAATGACTCAAACTACAATAACACCCTACAGATAAAAAAAGTCAATTTAATTTAGCGAACGCTTTGTATTTGTTTAGATTGATACAATTTCAAGATAGAGAAAGCATTTTGACTCGTGTTATCAACTAATATGTCCTTTATTTGATTTGAAGTTGACTCAGATAATTTTCGAGTATGTGCGTTAAAGGCCGAACAGACTTAAAAAAAGATACGTTGTCGATTCATCATTTATTTAATATCCAATAACATATTTTATTACAGTAATATGACTCACAGGCATTTGTTCGCTTTGTATGTTTAACTACAGACAAGTTGTCATATGAACGGGAAGGAACAAGTAAGCGAAAGTGTTGTACTACAGGAACAAATTATGCTTACTATTTACATACAGCAAATTTATTCACTTCATAAATCTATTTCATCTTAGAGTTTTCATTTAAATGTGCCAGTCTGATCGACAAAAGTCGACACGTAAATTTTGTTAGGGGTGGGGCGTACGCCGTGTCCGCCCCCGTATTATTCCGTCTTTTCAAAACGGGATTTTATTGCCGGTATTTCCAATGAGTATATGCACAATATTTTTTATTTTACGTTACTATATATTATGCAGCAAATTAAGTATAACCTCATCATGATACGATTTGCGCTTTTAAGAGCTGGAGTTGAACGTGTTGAATATGTCCTACAAATGTACTGATCTACATAACAGGTCTCATGTTAATACATCTAGATTGCCAAGTCTACATGTATATTGATCAGTGAAACATGGATTCAAATAACGGAGGAGAAACAGTTCACATGATGATGGACTCCAGGAAGAAATCAGGGTTCATAAGGAGGAAATGTACGTGGGCTCATCATATCCTATCTGCTTGTGACCACAACAACTAACCCCATGTATAAAGGTCCCAGAAAGAGCAAATTATTTACGAGCCCCAACAAGTCAGCCCGCTGAATGACTCCAGAATTATCTACTGGTCACTTTATATATACACTAATGTTCAACAGATGTCTTGGAAAGTAATTTAACAGCGGTATATCTACACGGTCGAGCGACTCGATCAAAATGAACATAATATTGATGGTGAAAGCGTGCGAGATTAATCACCTTTACCACAAAGAACACTCCTACATATGGATTGGATACACACAAAAAACATTGTTATTTATGTGCAGGGGAGATCGACCGTGAATACCCCTAAATCTACATTATTGTCTTCCGTTTCTCCGTATTACATACATCAACAATCGAGAAAACAAATACAAACACCTGCTTTTACCGAAACCAACTCAATTGAAATCGAATGTCAAATAAGTGTTCAATATAAGCCTGTTGTAATCTTTATAAACATGACCCATTTAAAAAAATCTGTATGAAATATCTTTAAGTCGGTCAAATCGCCAAATGAATAATATAAACAAGTTAATTAAAGAGATCTAATTTTTGTACACGCGGAATACGACAATCGTCTTAAATATATTGTATGTATACGTTACGTCCCTGTCCGATTTCCAAAGTCTACTTCGAACACGTACCCCATGCACAACTCGTAAATCAACGCGTAGATAAATACTCATTGTTTTCCTGTCTATATTAGGCAGACAGTTTTCAATTATTATGACCTTACGAGACAAATTACGGGTGTCAAGTAATCATTATGTAAGGATCAAGGCGAATAGCGTGAACGTGTATTCGGTGACAAAACAGATAATATCTTATTGTCTTGTCAGATCTTCACTTACCCCCAGCCGTCGAACCGGTTTGTTAAACAACTGAACCCATTTATGCCTAGTGGACTCTCCCATCCTTCTAAATTGGATCAATTTATTTCCAAAATTAGGGATGTCTAGTATATTTATTTCTATAGTTAGAATATTTCTTACATAAATTCCTTTAAGCAAACAGCGCAGACCCTGATGAGACGCCGCATCATGCGGCGTCTCATCTGGGTCTACGCTGTTTGCCAAGGCCTTTTTTTTCTAGACGCTAAGCATAAATGGGTTAACAAGGTTAGTGAACACAAAAATAATACTTATTGAAGCATGAAGGTTTCATTTCATTGATATATATCTTAAACGTTTTGCGCTATGATACAAAACATTCAATTAAAATAAAAGCAAGTTTCTAATTAAATCCATTTTATAAATAATTTCGGTTTACTTGTTTAGGTTCACATGACTGTTAATAATTACCGGAATGTAAATGTTTTCAAAACGGATTGTTGTTATTGAAGTTTCAAAATTGCTACCCGCATGACGATAATTTTTGTAAAATTAACAAAGGGATACACAATACATGCTGTTTCTATTAATTAAAACAACAACGATTTCTCGGTAATAAATATTTTATATATTCTTTGATGCTATATGGAATGACATTAAATTACAAACAATTTTGACTAAAAATTGGACATAAGAGCATAAGAGTTAAAAGTACTTGTTCACAGATCTTGGTCTTTTTTTTATGTTTTTCATCCCGAACCAGTGACCCCTTGACGAAAAGGCCAAATATAAACTTTATGAAAGCGTTCCATGGCGTGTTTCCACAAAATATAACGAACGTTATAGAACCACCGCAAATTATCCAATCGTTTCGCGTTTGTAACTCTTTATAATTTTCATAATTTCAAAAGATGATTACTTATTGACGAAAGAGTATTTTTAATATGAGCTTACGACATAAGTGTTATTAAGTTCCCGTATATATAGTGTTCTTTTATTTTTTGAATCCCTGAGAAAAAGTTGGAACATTAACATTTCGACAATTTGTGAAAAAGTACCTTAGGGCACTTTAAAAAAATCTAAAGAAGCCGTATAAACTGGGCCATCATTATGTGCATTAATAGAAAACGAGTAGCCTTTTGTTTGGGCACAACTAGGTGAAATGGATATGGTGGAAATAAACCGAGAGCTGAAATGCCTCTAATTGTAAACATGTGGAGTTGAACGTAGCTTGTTGGATAGGACGTGAGTTGTTCTGATCTACTAACGGTTCTCGTATTTATTAAGTGTGCCTTTTGTATATGGTAGAGCAGTGCTTAAGTACTTTTTGAAACTCAAAATGATTAACATGTATTTTATTAACAAAACGGAACTTCTGACTTGAAGTGAAACGCACTCACATTTTCACTCTCCAGTAGATTATTACCATATGCGCCTGTAATGTAAAACTTCGTCGACTTTACCCAAAATGTCCGCGTTCTGATGAGATAATAGCTCGAAAAGTTTGTAAGTGCATGATTTATTCTCCCATTATCGTAATTCAAAGAGAAGCACTCATTAATCTTTTTTTTAATGTGGAGAATATGATTGGTCCTAAACGGGTATACAAGAAATCATTTATAAGTAAATGTAATAGCATATAAATACTGTATGCAATAAAAAAGAGAAATTTTAAATTAAAGTTTCTATTTTGGCTAATGCCTGCGTTAATGTTCTGGCATGTAAGCGGGTTTGACTGTCGCCAACACGCCAATAGAACGACAAATATACAAATATACCTGCCAGTACGAAAAAGGGCGCCGATACGACCATTATGTGTCACCATTTTTATCGTTCCATCGTGTATATTTGTCGCGATGGCATCTATATAAACCACCAACACGTAGAACGAAAAATTTGGTGCCGATACAACAATTGTGACATTTTTTGAAACCTTAATTTCTTGTCGTTCTGGCGTGTTGTCGTGTTGGCGACTTTCATACCCGCCCATACGCCAGAACGATATGAAGAAATCAACCACCACAAGTTTGCGATTTGTCATGAGTAACATCTCGAATTTCACACATGTGACTTGAAATGTCATATTCTTCTCCAAAGTGATACATATGGTCATACAGGGATTGATTGTATCAAAAAGGAAGTTTTGTTTTGCAACATTTATTGTGGTGAATGACTTATATCTATAGTACTCCAATTGTTTGTTTTGGCAAGACTGAAGTGTATAGTCGTGTTTTCATATTTTCCGTCCGCATTGTAAGACCTTATCTAATACATCAATATTTGTAAGATCCTTTAGAAATTTAAAGAATAGTAGACGCCACTTGGTCACTGTAATCAGCACTCAAAACAAGACTTTGCTGATCGCCGATAAATTGTATTGCTCTTTAACAAGGTGTGTATTTAGGTCTGAATTGTTTAAATAGATAAACGTCCTTAAGATCAGAAGATATATTGAGATATCAAGTTACATTATACTACCCTAGTTTGTAACTTGTCGTGAGAGTGTTGCGTAAACATGACGGCTTGCTAGATATTGGTTATCAAAGGTAAAAAATGCAACCCAAATAAAATCTATGGAATAGAAGATCTGAAACAATATCAACATTTTAGCAAACGTTTTCTGTCAAGGACTACTGTTGAAGCTTTGCACTTTAAGCAGATCATTTGCGTACATTATTACTACATCAATTCTTATTTACAATAACGCAAATGACACAAAAATACAGTAATGAGCTAATACCTGATCCGTCTTTTTAAATCAGGGCTTTACTTGCAATAATAAAAAGGTGTTCTTTTAATTACTGATTTTCATAGACACATGTGCATGTGTGTATACCATTTCAAATAATACGCATTCATCTGTTTTAACGTTGTTTTTCTTTTATCAACAAAATCTAATGTGTGCCTTCAGCTTAATAACATTCATATACAATTAATAAGATGGATTTTACAAGTTGCAACAAATCTTAAGAAGATATATCAGTTTGTTTGTTTTTAAATAGACGATCAGTCATGGCCACATAACTACGACATCCTTCTAATGAACTACCGGTAATAGGGCTCGACTGTCTGGTTATAGGTCTGTCGCTTCAATATCAATCTGCATGATACAACGAAAAAAAAAACGTGATTTCGGTTCTATGTAGGGCCGATATGATAAATGTTGCATGTCTCTCTAAATATCGGGCTGATTCCGGACTAATATTTGAATGCTTGATCAAAATCTGAACATTTTAAGTAACTTCTTAGATATTAAACAACATGGCATGATTTATCTAGAATGTCCCCAACACAAATATACACTAATAAGCTGTTATTAAACAAATATATAAATTTTAAGTCGACATGATTACTGCTCGTCATTAACCAGCACCTTTAGTAATGCAATCATTCAACTGAAATCGGGTCGACAGTGGCATGTATGCTGGGGATGGACGGAGGGAAAACCGTCAATGAAAGTGGGAGCAAAAAAACAAACGCATTACTGCACTATTTAATCTGCGTCGCTTCGACACAATCTCAGAAAGTGAAATTGTATACATGTATGTGCATTGTATAAAGATTTCTTTACCAATACACCAATGACTCAAACTACAATAACACCCTACAGAAAAAAGGCAATTTAATTTAGCAAACGCCTTGTATTTGTTTAGAGTAATACAAATTCAAGATAGAGAAAGCACTGACTCGTGCTATCAACTAATACGGTACGTCCTTTATTTGATTTGATGTAGACTCCGATAATTTTCGAGTGAATGCGTTTAAGGCCGAACATACTTAAAAAAGAAACGTTGTCGATTCATCATTTTTTTATTTAATATCCAATACAATATTTTATTACAGTCATATGAATCACTGATTTTCGACTGTTTTTTATCATAAAGCATTGTTTCGCTTTGTATGTTTAACTACAGAGAAGTTGTCATATGAACGGAAAGGAACGAGTTAGCGAAAGTGTTGTACTACATAAACAAATTATGCTTACTGCTAACATACAGCAAATGAATTCACTTCATAAATCTATCTTTTCTTTGATTTTTCATTTGAATGTGCCAGTCTGATCGACAAAAGTCCACACGTGAAATATTTTAGGGGGAGGGGGCGTACGCCGTGTCCGCCCCCGTATTATTCCGTTTATTCAATGCGGGATTTTTTTTCCGGTATATTCAATTAGTATATGCTTAATATTTTTTATTTTACGTAATTATATATAATTTAGCAACATAAGTAAAACCTCATCATGATACGATTTGCACTTTTAAGAGCTGGAGTTGAACGTATTCTGGTTATATTTAGAGAAATATTTTCGTGCAGTATATTTATTGGCCCCGAGCAATTTAGCGAAGGCAGGATTTAGCCAGCAAGCTAATATGGTACTAATATGTCCTACAAACGTGCTGATCTACATAACAGGTCCCATGTTAATACATCTAGATTGCCATGAGTATATTGATCAGTGAAACATGGATTCAAATAACGGAGGAGAAACAGTTCACATGATAATGGGCTTCAGGCAGAAATCATGGTTCATAAGGAGGAAATGTACGTGGGCTCATCATATCCTATCTGCTTGTGACCACAATAACAAAGCCCATGTATAAAGGTCCAAGAAAGAGAAACAATTTACGATCCCCAAAAAGATAGCCCGCTCATTGACTCCAGAATGATATACTGGTCATTGTTTACACTAATGTTCAACAGATGGCTTGGAAAGTAATTTATCAGCGGTATGTCTTCATGGTCGAGCGACTCGATCAAAATGAACATAATATTGATGGTGAAAGCGTGGGAGATTTATAACCTGTACCACAACGAGCACTCCTACATTATGCATTGGGTACAAACAGAAACGTTGTTATTAATGTGCAGGGGAGATCGACCGTGTATACGCCGAAATTCACATTATTGTCTTCCATTTCTCCGTATTACATACATCAATAACCGATAAAACAAATGTAAACACCACTTTTTACAGAAAAACAGTTAATGTCAATGTAAACACCACTGTTTACAGAAAAACAGTTAATGTCAAATATGCTTTTTCGAAGTTCCACATAAGCCTGTCGTAATCTGTATCGATATGACCCATTTAAAAGACTTTGAAATTCCTTTTAGTCGGTCGAATCGCCAACTATATTATTTAAACAAGTTAATTGAACAGATCTAGTTTTGTACAAGCGGTATACGACAATCGTCGAAAATACACGTAATACACATGCATGTATACGTAACGTCCCTGTCCGACTTCCAATTGTATTTCGAACACGTACCCCATGCAAAACTCGTAAATCAACGCGTAGATAGATACCCTTTGTTTTTCTGTCTATATTAGGCAGGCAGTTTTTAATTATTATGACCTTACGAGACAAATTGTGTCGTGTTCTGAGAAAACTGGGCATAATGCATGTGCGTAAAGTGTCGTCCCAGATTAGCCTGTGCAGTCCGCACAGGCTTATCCAGGACGACACTTTCCGCCTAAATTGGATTTTTGCTAAGAAGAGACATCATTTAAACGAACAATTCTATAAAAGCGGAAATTTTCGTCCCTGATTAGCCTGTGCGGATGCACAGGCTACTCTGAGATGACAATTTACGCACAAGCATTATGCCCAGTTTTCTCAGAACACGACACAATTACTAGTGTCAACTGTCAAGTAATCATAATGTAAGGATCAAGGCGCACACCGTGAAACGTGTATTCGGTGACGAAACAGATAATATCTTATTGTCTTGTCAGATCTTTACTTACCCCCAGCCGTCAAACCGGTTTGTTAAACAACTTTAACAAGGTTAGTGAACACAAAAATAATAGTTATTGAAGTATGAAGGTTTTATTTCATTGATATATATCTTAAACGATTTGCGCTATGATACAAAACTTTGAATTAAAATAAAAGCAAGTTTCTAATTAAATCGATATTATACATAATTTCGGTTTACTTGTTGAGGTTCACATGACTGTTAATAATTACCGGTATGTAAATGTTTTCAAAACGGATTGTTGTTATTGAAGTTTCAAAATTGCTACCCGCATGACGATAATTTTTGTCAAATTAACAAACAAAGGGATACAAAATACATGTTGTTTATATTAATTAAAACAACAACGATTTCTCGGTATTTTTTTTTTTTTTTGGTATATTCTTTGATGCCATGGAATGACAAAAATTACAAACCATTATGACTAAAATTTGGACATAAGAGCATAAGAGTTAAACGTACTTGTTCACAGATCACGGTCTTTGTGGTGTTTTTCATCCCGAACCAGTGACCCCTTGATGAAAAGGCCAATGCCTTAAAGGGACTTGTTCACAGATTTTGGCATGTTTTAAAGTTTGTCATTAAATGCTTTGAATTGATAAATATAAACATCAGAACTGAAGAGCTACAATATAAAAACAAGCATAAAAGTAAAAAAAAAAAAGAGAAAAAAAGTTAACCCCACCACGGGGTTAACTGACCCATGGAGTTAAAGCCAAGCGCCGAAACCACTCAGCCATCCGTCTTCACGTGTATAATTGTGTAATTCAGAGTTTATGTGCGGGTCGTCGTTGAGTCTTTACGCATACATTATGTGCGGACCTGACCATGCGTCTTTACATTGGTTGCCATTTATGTTATACTTTTTATAACTATCCACGTGTTACAAAATATAACGATAACACAAGAAATCGAAATTTTAAGATCGTTTCGCGTCTGAGACGCTTTATAATTTTATCAATTTCTAACGATGATTTTTCGTAAACGAAAATGTATTTTCACTAAAAGTCCGCGGCATTAGTGTTATTTTGCACACCGATGTACAGTTTTCATTTATTTCTTGAATCTGTGACAAAAAGTTGAAAAATTCTCATTTTGATAAAATGTGAACAAGTCCCTTTAACAACTCGACTATCCGGAATGTT
This sequence comes from Dreissena rostriformis, assembly GCA_007657795.1. Lineage (NCBI taxonomy): Eukaryota > Metazoa > Mollusca > Bivalvia > Myida > Dreissenidae > Dreissena > Dreissena rostriformis. Next base: position 157,983 of record VMBQ01001203.1, read on the forward strand.
ATATTACATAAGGAATAATAAACTTAATCTTTTTGAAAGCGTTCCATGGCGTGTTTCCACAAAATATAACGAACATAACAGAACCACCCCAAATTATCCAATCGTTGCGCGTGTGTAACTCTTTATAATTTTCATAATTTCATAAGATGATTACTTATAAACTAAAGTGTATTTATTTTTAATATGAGTTGACGATATAAGTGTTATTTAGTTCCCTGATATATTGTGTTCTTTTACTGTTTGAATCCACGAGAAAAAGTTGGAACATTGACATTTCGACAATTTGTGATTAAGTCACTTAGAGCACTTTAAAATATCTAATGGAGCCGTATAAGCTAGCCCATAATTATGTGCATTACTCGAAAACGAGTAGTCTTTTTTTTTTTTGGGGGGGGGGCACTACAACGTGAAATGGATATGAAATAAACCAAGAGCTGAAATGCCTCGTATTGTAAACATGTGGAGTTGTACGTACGCTTGTTGGATAGGACGTGAGTTGTGCTGATCGACTTAGGGTTCCCGTGTTTATTGAGTATGACTTAAGTATAAAGGCCTTTTGTATGGTACAGCAGTGCTTAAGTCCTTTTTGTAATTCAAAATGATTTACATGTATGTTATTAACAAAACGGAACTTTTGACATGCAGTGAAACGCACTCACATTTTCACACTCCAGTAGATTATTGCCATATGCGCCTGTAATGTAAAACTTCGTCGACTTTACCCAAAATGTCCGCGTTCTTATGAGATAATAGCTCGAAAAGATTGTATCTGCATGATTTATTCTCCCATTATCGTCATTCAAAGAGAAGCACTCATTAATCTTTTTTTTTTTTTAATGTGAAGAATATGGTTGGCCCTAAACGGGTATAAAAGAAATCATTTATAAGTACACGTAATAGCATATAAATACTGTATGCAATAAAAAGAGAAATATGAAATTGAAGTTTCTATTTTGGCTAATGCCTGTATTATTGTTCTGGCGTGTAAGCGGGTTTGACTATCGCCAACACGCAAATTCGAAAGAACGACAAATATACCCGCCAGTACGAAAAAGGGCACCGATACGACAATAATTCGTCACCCTTTTTATCGTTCCATCGTGTATATTTGTCGCGGTGGCATCTATATAACCCACCAACACGTAGAACGACGAATTGAGTCGTGTTCTGAGAAAACTGGGCAAAAGGCATGTGCGTAAAGTGTCGTCCCAGATTAGTCTGTGCAGTCCGAACAGGCTAATCAAGGACGACACTTTCCGCATAAACTGGATTTTCGCTAAGAAGAGACATCATTTAAACGAAAAATTGCATAAAAGCGGAAATTGTCGTCCCTGATTAGCCTGTGCGGACTGCACAGGCTAATATGGGATGACAATGTACGCACAAGCATAATGCCCAGTTTTCTCAGAACGCGACTCAATTCGGTGCCGATACAACAATTGTGACATTTTTTGAAACCTTTCTTGTTGTTCTGAGGTGTTGTCGTGTTGGCGACTTTCATGCCCGCCAATACGCCAGAACGATATGAAGAAATCAGCCACCATAAGTTTGCGATTTGTCAAGAATAACATCTCGAATTTCACACATGTGACTTGAAATGTTATATTCTTCACCAAAGTGATAAATATGGTCATACAGGGATTGATTGTATCAAAAAGGATGTTTTGTTTTGCAACAGATATTGTGGTGAATGACTTATATATAACGTACTCAAATTGTTTGTTTTGTCAAGACTGAAGTGTATAGTCGTGTTTTCATATTTTCCGTCCGCATTGTAAGACCTTATCTAATATATCAATATTTGTAAGATCCTTTAGAAATTTAAAGAATGGTAGACGCCACTTGGTCACTGTAATCTGCACTCAAAACAAGACTTTGCTGATCGCCGATAAATTGTATTGCTCTTTAACAAGGTTTGTATTTGGTCTAAATTGTTGAAATAGATAAACGTTCTTAAGATCTGAAGATATCTTGATATACCGGGTATCAAGTTACTTTATACTACCATAGTTTGTAACTTGTCGCGAGAGTGTTGCGTAAACATGACGGCTTGCTAGATATTGGTTATCAAAGGTAAAACATGCAACCCAAATAAAATCTATTGAATAGAAGATCTGAAACAATATCAACATTTTATAAAAAAAAATGTCACGTGTACTGTTGAAGTTTTGCACTTGACGCAGATCATTTGCGTACAATATACTGCATATGTTTTATTTGCAATAGCGCCAATTTCAACACAACACATACAATTATGAGCCAATACCTGATGTACCTTTTAAATCAGTGCTTTAATAGCAATCATAACCAAACACTTTTTCTTTTAATTACACGATTAAACCGGTTAAGATCTGTGAAGTACTTTGTTTGATAAAAAAAATGCTTTCATTGTCATCGCCGTATAATACTGGACCGACGTTTTTGTACCACCCACTCACACTCACACACCCCGCAATAAAGTACAGGGGGGGGATAGAGGGGGGGGGGGCTGTACGCTATATTTACCATGTACATCTGCCCGTCAGTCTGTCTGGAAGTTGATACAAACATGTCTATTGAAGTGATCCTCCAGATGTAAGAGACTGAGTGCAGCATTTCCAAGATGCATGTATCTTTCCGTATGATATGCAGAAGTGAATGTACCATTTGTATTATCCTACATAACATTGTTTTCTAAATTATGACCCTTTTCAAACACAGTCATACCATTAGTCGCTAAAAATTACAACATGTGATATTGGTTGGATTCGTCATTGTTGTGATACGCTCTATTGTACAATTATTACCGGGGTATATATCGTTTGATGATTTCGATTGAAAGAATGCTAGTAATTCGTATTGATAGCAATAATAAAAATACAACCTATAGCAAAGCAATTTGTGTACAGTATTAAATCAGTCAGACCATTGTATCAGAGTTGGTAGGCATTCTTCTCGATACTCCCTCTAGTGTTGCACTCCAAGACATAATAATTTCTAGCTGGAAATGATATTAATTACACCGCAAGCGCAAGCCCTTAATGTTATACCTGCTTTTGTAACCACATTTTTAAACCTTGTCGCTGATATCCATCGACAACCATAATATAGTCTTTTATGCATTTCATTCTTACCAATTTCTAGCATAAGCATTACAATTTGAATAGCCCAAACCTGTTTAAAATTGATGAAACGTGATTCATCATAATCGTTTCTCAGTTTAAACAGTGACTGATCGATGTATCGATCTTAATAGTGGTTAATTTGAAGAAATATTTCCTCGTGACTTATTTTCACGTCGAAAATCTTCCGTTAAAACTCATAAAACTGTGTTGCGACTAGCGTATTTTCAATCCGTTTAAGTGGACCGCACTCATTATTTTGTAGTAAATGTCAAGTATTCGCTCATGTACTTAGCTATATGGGTTGACATCCATGACTGAATTCATTATGCACTTACCGATTATACTGAATAACGCGTTTAGTAATTGACGGATGATAATATTGTAATAATACGCATTGGTCTGTGATTTGATTGCACAAAAAAAATTAAAATTAATTTTTGAAAACGATTTTTAATATTTTCATCAAAAGTGACATTTTCGACGTGCAATGTTGCATGATAATAGGTCAAGTGCATCACTTATTTGCAACAATAAAATGAAGCGTTCTCTCCTGCTGACACTGCTTGAGTTCCATTTGGTGTAATTTTAAGCACAACTATACGCAAAAAAAAAGATTCTTATACCAATAACAATTGAGAAAAAAATTCGATCCTGGCAGGACTCGAACCTGCAATCTCCTGATCCGTAGTCAGGCGCCTTATCCATTGGGCCACAGGACCTCATGTCAATTACTGTGAAAAATACATGGTATGTTCGTTAGTAGGCGAATCTAAGGAAGGAAGTAAACGGTCTAAGAAAAGTAACTCTAACAAATAAAACTTAATCGATTCAAGTTACCGTCCTTAAAGAAAATCAACCTGTCCTTGTCACATTATTTCGCGATGCAAAACACAACGCAAAATTGTAACTAGCTGAAAAATAATTAATCAAATTCCAAAATGCCAGTTGTCTACGTTGGTAGGGAGAGTTTCTATCACGGGAAGTCATTGTATCAGATCGCTAGAAAACTTAAAAATTTCGGCCAAGGACGTATTGTCATCAGAAAGAAGTTCGAAAGATATGAAGAACCATCATATTACCGTTTGACCAAAGTCATTCCAGACTTGAATGCCAAGGTATTTTGTCTACTGTGTTTTACACTTAATAACACATTTTAGAAGCTGTGTTAATAATTCTACAGTCACGTCGTATGCAATCGAATTTACAATAAATTGTGAAAATGAGTGTAGAAAACGTTTTAAGTTACTTGTGGTTTCTGATCTGCATGAAATTAATAAATGTAAAACAACAATAAAAGAATAGCATCCTGATTGACTTCATACGAGATTACATCCTAAAGTCACCCGTCATATGTCCCGCGGCAAATATAACACTGCATGTCATGAGCGCCCATGAGCTCCAATACCCCAAATAATTTTTTATTTTTTAATTGTTTATTTTTTTTTCACATTTATACAGTTTTCTTTTCCAGTCTTAAGTTCTTGCTTTTTTTTAATGAGGACATTTGCAAAAATACAAGGTCAATTTTTTTAATTTTTTTTACATTAATGAAAATTATGGCTAGAGATTGATTGTTTACTAAAATTATTGTGAATGTGGCATATTCAGATATTAGTTGCGTTGTATATTTATCTTGTCCTTATTAAACAAGATTTTATTTTTAACACTGTCCACTCGCCGACAAGTGACAAAAGCATGGAAGTCCTGTGGGGTTTAAGCCTGTTATTCTGGCAATACGTTTAGTCAAGATCCAGTTGGTTGTACTGGTACATTCACACAGTTTATTTGTAACGGTTATAGTTGTTCTGGAATGGACCATCATTGTCTACTGTTGCCCCAAACACAACTAACACGTTTTCGTACATGGAGTTGTTTATCCTCGGGACTTCGGTTAAAACCCATTGCCCGAGCACACTGCTTGACATATAAACTCTGCTGTAAAAGGCAGTTTAAAACCATGCGGTCAGCCTGATTTTTCTGGGCTGACCCATGTATACATGAGGGAACTTTGCAGTGTTGGTGCGGTGCTTTAATAAAAATCTAATTATTAAAAAATATCTTTACACATAACTATTAAAAAGCGTTATAAGCAAAATACTCAACAAAGATCTTTGCAGATATAACATTGCTATAAAAGCAGTTTTTTCATTGATCGACTGATTTTTGAATAGATGGCGCTGATTGGCTGAAATTTCTTAACTTGCAAAGCCAAGTAGGTCAATCCGTTTTTGATTCGAAAAATTGTTCAGCTGACAACCTTGACATAAGGTTTCAGAATCTTTACAGTATTTTATTCAAATTTATGACCTAAATTCGACCACATCGCAAAAAGTATATGTTCATAAATGACTGCCTCAAATTCCAAACTGAATTTTTTTAAACTATATTGCAACAGTCAGTTTATCAGTTCTTTGAGTTGAGCCTAAGCAAATATAATGTTAAAATGGCTTTGGCTCCATTCCCAAAATGTTAAAGAAAAACACTGATATAAAGAAAAAGTATGTTTGTGAAAATTTCAAAACACATCATAAGCCTTGTTAGAATTTCAAACAGAAAGTCATTAACTTTATATTGTAATTGCTTAAATTTTATAAAGAAATGCTAAGGTTCCAATATGTTACCAAAAATAAGATGTAAAAAGCCCATAACCTTATTAAGTGCCAAATTTTGTGTTAATTACAATTATCATAGAAGGTGGGGCATGCTATGGCATTCAGATTGACTTGTTGTAGTTTTTTTTTTGACTGTGTCATCCGCTTTTTATTAAAAAAAATCCATCATTTACCTTACCCCACTGTATTCTACATTGTGGAAAAGCCTTCATATTGAAGCTCAGACATGCCCGGACGTGATTTTATGTTGTAAGTAGAGTATATTGTTCGATTAAACTATAAACAGATCTATAAATCATTTCAGCACTTTTTTCCATGAAATATACTAAGCTTCATTTTACAGAAATATTGTGTTACCCCAAATCATCAACCTGGCACCGCATTCTGAGAAAACTGGGCTTTATGTATGTGAATAAAATATTGTTCCAGATTAGCCTGTGCAGTCCTCACAGGCTTATCAGGACGACACTTTTCGCTTAATATAATTTTTCATTGGAAGGAAGTCTCTTCGAAACAAAAATCCTGTCAAGACAGAGAGTGTCGTGCGTCCTGCACATGCTTATCTGAGAGAACATTTTGCGCAAATGCATTTAGCCCAGTTTTCTCAGAATATGGCTCACATATTTTCAGGGCTACAACAAAGGTGTTGCTTTTGGGGAGAAGATATTCCGCGGGAAGAACATGGGAGAGTGTAAGATTGATGCAGGCTGTAAGGTGGACTGGGTGCTAATACCAAGGGATCAGGAGCAGAAAATTCTAGACTCGGTGAAGAAGGCGTATCCAGAGACTGTGAAAGTCGTGCCTGCCAGGGTTCCCATTCCTCCCACCATGAAAATGTTTGTGGCTCAGGAACTGGCAGCTTATGGCTATCAAGTGGAAGAAAATATGTTTGTTACAAGGAGAAAGATTGCTGTTTCAAAGTTTAATAATTGTAAACTAAAAGGCCATGTCCCTGTACCAGAAATATACCAGAAAGCTAAGGACTTGTCACCTACTCAGGAAACTAAAACATAGATTTGACATTAGATTTAAGCATGTGTGATTAAAAAAAATATATACTTATAAAAAATAAACAAAGTTCAATGAAGTTCAATGAATATGCACATGTATGTTTCTTAATATATATTTAGTATTTTTTATTATTCTCCTGATAAAAGCAGTTTTATCCCTTGATACAAAGTAAAAAGGGGGTATACTGAAATCACCATGGACGTGTGTCTCTCAGTCTGTCTGATACTGAAATCACCATGGACGTGTGTCTCTCAGTCTGTCTGTCAATCCTTTTTTCTCTCAGAGTAGAGGTAAATTTTTCCTAAGAAGTTCTACACTTTTCAAACCAGCCTGCATGGTTCATTATAATAAGAAATTGTGTATGTGTGCTTTTCTTTCATGCTACGTAAACTATTATGAAGGTTATGCCCCTTTTCATTTGATGGGGAGAATTATGAGAGCACTTGCGTCATGCAGCTGTTTTTTTTTTCTCCAGGAAAACAATGTCGGCAAATTATGTTAGTTTTAGTTTGATCATCATGAAATTTGATGATTATGTTTGTGGGCAGTACATTTCAGCTAAGTTCGATAACCAGCCAGATGGCTTGAAACACTTCTGAAAAATGATTCTTGAATTATAAGAAATTACAAGATTAACCTTGTCTGCGCTGTAACTCAAACAGTTTAAATCAAATCATAAAATTATAGTTTTTAATCTTATACTCATCAAACTTGATATATGTGAACAAGACCTTTCAATGGTCGTATTTTGGCACAAGTTAGCACTCTTGTTAAACTTGAGGATTTTTTCTGATCTAACAAGAGAGGTAACCACTGGTAAATTTGTGCAATTGTACAGTTATCTACCAGTATCTTGATTTAGTTCTGGGTGTTTTTATAAGCAATATGCTATATGACCACATCCATTTTTAAGGGATTTTTTTATCACCCCGCCAAAGGCGGAGGGATATTGTTTTGGCGTTGTCCATCCGTCCGTCCTTCCGTCCGTCCGTCCGGCACTTTTGTGTCCGGAGCCATATCTTGGAAGTGCTTTGGCGGATTTCATTGAAACTTGGTATGAGTATATATATGGATAAGAGGATGATGCACGCCAAATGGCATTGTACACCATCTGTTAATAACAGAGTTATGGCCCTTTGTATCTTGAAAAAATGCTTTTTTCTGTGACAAAGCTATAGTTTGGCAGGGGAAATCAATTCAACGAATTTGCTTGTTTAAATTAAAACAGGCTTACTGAAACAACGGAACTGTAAAATATACAAAAGATTAGTCAATTTATGGTAGTTTTTTTATTATTTTTATTATTAAATACATTGTTATAATGGCGATTGCTTTGCACATCCGATTTTTTTTTTCGTGATTCCTTTTTGGTACATCTCTTCCCCAAACCCGCCAATATGGTTTAGCTAAATATATCATATTATTATATATTACTCATAAGTCATATTGCAGAATTTGAGTCAAGGCAAGACACCTGTGAAACTTTGTCTTGTGGATAATTATTCGTCAGTGATTCTTCTTTATGTATAGTATTTGTGGTCGTAAATACAGTCGGCAAGGAAGCAACCATTGTATTTCACAGGTATTCATTAAATAGAATAGGTCGGTATTTTTTCGTTAACCTTTTTATTATGCTAAAGTAACTTTCCACTTTCATAATACAATCAATGACAGAAATCTTCAAGATCTCTTTGCAAAAAAACATGTTTCTTCACAATAACGTAAACGTAAATGTTTCGGTTATATTTCATTATGATCGGATTAAGAAAACAATATCAAACACTCAACCTGGTATACCACATACAAAGTGTATGGTCGGCACCAAAAATTAGGGTCAGTCCGGTTAGTGGAAACAAACAACTTTATATTGTACGCCTGGCGGTTTCTACAGAGGCAAACGTTTAAATCCATCTCGGCGAAGTTGAAACGCAATCGTTGGATGTCGCTAGCGATTTAATTGGGTGGACATTTGCTCGTCACACAGGCAAAAGACATCGATTTGCTTTTCAAAACTCCACGATGTCACAACTTGTAAATGTCCTCACGTTTCAAAATGGGTTGTGATTGTATGTTTCTGTACATTTGTGGATAAATTAATCTCCGCTGATTCGAAATTCATTGTCCGATTTTTAAAACAATGCGAACTATGTTGATTAAAAAAAAACTACTCACATCGAATCCGTGATTTAAAAAAAGAGCCACCTCGGTAGTAACATTGGCTCGTTTAGTATTTAAATGCATCTCAAAAAAGAGGTGGCAGTCTTGATTAATGACCGTGGTTTAACCTATTGCAAATTTCACTGGTGCGGGGAAGGTCGGACGAGCGGACCATGTCGTAAAAGTACCGGCACGTCATTGTCTATTTACTCTAAACGACATGAAGCAACGTGACATTAATTTAATTGAATCTTGGAAATTATTTATGTATCGTTATTGCCTGAACATGGCAGATTTGTTGGTCGCAGCGCTGCTGTTTTATGATCTTTTATGAGATGGTTGGTTTATTCACGTCAGTGTGTTGACATAGTGCCAGTACCCCAGTTTGACCTTTTTTTTCACGCCAACGCAAATGCAAAAGTCGTACATAATTAATTGTCAATATGGCTAATTTAACAAACATCCCCATAATCGGAATTCCGTGCCTGCTTTATTGCGTTAGCAAAGTAGTTTGCCCCAAATTGCGAGGGACACGCAATAAATAATGCATAAAAATGGCAAATCTTCTGGCAGTTTTACAGTTGGTATGTATGTTGGTCCTAACTTGTTCCGATTTCCGATATTACCAATTCTAAAAGTAATCTGACGACAGTAAATGAATGTATTTGTATTCTCAAGGGATACATGTTGTTGTCCTCCGTTGTACGTCTTTCATTGTTCATGGTAAAAAAGTTGGGCTACCAGTGAAAGGTTCTGCTTCGAAAAATCAAAAGTGGACACGAATTCTCTTGGATGGTCAATATCATGCAATGTGGTTTTCACGTGCACCGAAATCTTAGGAACTGGCAATTTAAACATATTTTAAAAAACCATTAACGGGATGTGAAATTAAAATTGAACATTAATGTTCATTCTTATCAAATTTATTCCCATCCATTCGATTTATTGTGAACGTTTTTTCGTCAAGGGACGTTAATGTTTTCCTTATATATAGGTTTAATGTCTATTTTGAAAGCTGAACATCTTTTATATCAACAATGAATAAAAACGAACATGTTTTTCGGTGGCCTACCATATATTTCCAGATGTCTTTAAATCATTAAGGTTCGTAAATTGGATGGGTAATTGTGGGTAAAGAAAACGTTTTTACTCAGACATATTCCTTTTTTTTTTAAATTTTATTTGAAGATATTTTATTTAACATATGCATATTATGGCAAAACTGATTTTGTCAGTTCGAAACAATAATAAATACAGCGTGCAGAAAATTGGGCATTATGAATTATTATTTCAAGAATTCGATTGACATTGTTGTGAATCGTACAGCGTCAATTTTTTTCTTAGAGTACTTCGTATGTACAGTTTCTTTCTCTAGGGTGTTGATATGGACAAATTTTGAAAAAAGTAACGTTATGATGATTCAATTTACGATTGTTAGTTTGCGAGGGTGTATGCCGATAACGTCTTGTATTTGATAATTCTTACTTATATTTTCCCATATCAGACCCATTATTAAAATAAATCTGTATATATAAGTGTCATTAATTTTCAAAACTTCGATTTACTTAATTCTGTAAAACATAACAGTCGTGTTTAATAAGTCATATACTCAATGTTTCACAAAAAAATGTTTACATGCTACAAAACACGTTGCACAAAAGTGTAGCGTTCTGCGAAAACTAGGCCAAATGCATGTGCGTGAAGTGCCGTCCCAGATAAGCCTGTGCAGTCCGCAGAGGCTAATCAGGGACGACACTTTCCGCTTTTATGATATTTTTCGTTTAAATGAAGTCTCTTCTTAGCAAAAATCCAATTTAGGCGGAAAGTGTCGTCCCTGATAAGCCTGTGCGGACTGCACAGGCTAATCTGGGACGACACTTTACGCACATGCATTATGCCCAGTTTTCTCAGAACACGACACGTTTGCTTCTAACTCCGTTTCGACAAAACCCATGATTTCCCACGCACAACCAAATTGCGAAGGATTAAATCGAGGGCTGAACGGAAAACTATTGTATCTCCTTCTTTATTTCATATTAGTTACAACAGTCTTCCGTTCACCTCTCGAAATGTCACAAGGTTAAGTTCAAACTTATTTCTTTGAGCTCGATTTCAGCGAAAGCCTTAGGCTTATTGAAATGCTCTCTAGTCCATTTCCAGGGTAGAAACAGTTCTTAATGTTTTTAGGAGAACTATAAAGAACGATCCAACGGTGGGGATCTAACCCGTGAACTCCTTGACGCTAGGTTTACACCATATCCACTACACCACGGTGACCTCATTGCTAATGGACTTTGTAACGTCAAACACGGTATTCGAGAAGTATTAAAGGGACTTTTTAATTACAGATTGGGGTATTTTTTATGTGTGTAAGCAAATGACTTAAATTGCTAGATTTTATTTACAGATCCTTAGAGGTCCATACCAATAACACGAATATCATTTCAGAAATAAATAAAAGAAAACAAGTTTGTCTGCATGGGGGGGGGCTCGAACCAGTGTATTGACCAAAAGGCTTTAGCCTTAACTATTATAAACATGATACAAACGATTAACGTGTTGTAACAATACATAACGAAAACAACAGAATTATTCTAAATTATTCATTGGTTTTGTGTGTGTAATACTTAAGAATTTAATCAATTGCAAATAACGTCAATAGTAGTATTTAGCCCCCTGATTCATAGTGATCTTTTATTTTCGGAATCATAGACAAAAAGTTTGAAATTATAATTTCATAAATCTGTGAACAAGTCCTTTAACCTATTAGTGGCACATTGTATATACAAAATGTATGATTAATACTATATCCAATTGCATGGTATCAAATCAATGTGATCAATGACAGTACATGTATACGTAAAGTAGGTCTAAATCAATAAAGTTGAACGTCGTGTCAAATATCGCACTAAAAGTTTGTTTCAGTTTAAATGCATATGGCCTGACATCACATTACATATATGTTTCAATTATCTGTCATAGAAAATTCAACATAAAAATATATTAATTAATGTATTCTACTTTTTCTAGCAGACATGTCATTGATTGATATTCTGCCTAAACACGTTGTATAAACATGCATCGGTATCTCAGGCATTTCCCCAAGATTTTGGGCAGGCACAGCGGCAAATCAGCGCAGAAAAGGGTTGGTGCGAAAGGGGGTACGTCTTGCGCGTCTCGATGTTTTATATTTCATACATGTTCTAAATCAAAATCTACACTACGTTGGAGCTAATAAAACACAACATTTTCCTTTATTTTTTATTTATTTATCCTCAATTTATTTCATTAAAGTCATATATTATAATATTTAGTAACAAGCAAAATAACAGTAGGCATTAGAACGCAAACAATGATTGAAACAAAAAAACATAACAGTAACATATTTTACCACAAGTATATAGATATACAATGTTGAGTTTAAAAACAAACTGTTCTCCTTGGCTTCTCCTGGTGCCACGCATCCGCCACTTTTCCGAAGTCCACTGCCTAAATGTCTGGCCATTCTAATATGCCCATCATCAGGGCATTGAGGACAGCAGAATTCAGGCGATCACGAGTTTCGGTTTTTACCCTTTTCATTGTGCTGAAGCCCCTATCGCAGTATGAAATACACACAATTTGTTAATTACTCTGAAATTAGATCTTGCAAATCGCTTTTATTTAAATACAAAGCGATATTTAAGCAAACAAGAAATAAGTAATTGCAGTTTTCCCAGACTCAGGGACTGGTCGTTTCTTAGATCTTATCATTCTGTAATTTTTGTGCAAATACATACCGGTAGTTCGATCTAAAAGATGTCTTATTTGTATTTGGAAATTAACATGACTCATACAGTATATGTGTCGTGTTTTGAGAAAACTGGGCATAATGCTTGTGCGTAAATTGTCATCCCAGATTAGCCTGTGCAGTC
>VMBQ01001203.1:173133-200763 GCA_007657795.1 Dreissena rostriformis
GTTGTTCATTGTGAGGCTTTGAAATCAATTGGCACATTTGTTCACCATCATTGGACGGTGTGTCGCGCGAAAGAATTACGTCAATATCTCAAAGGTCAAGGTCACACATGAGTTCAAAGGTACAAAATAGCCATAGTTGAGCTTTTCCAGGCCATTACTATGTCGTTCATTGTGGGATTTTGAAATCAATTGGCACATTTATTAACCATTATTGGACGGTGTGTTGCGCGATAAAATTACGTCGATATCTCCAAGGTCAAGGTCACACTTTGAGTTCAAAGGTCAAAAATGGCCATAAATAAGCTTGTCTGGGCCATAACTATGTCATTCATTGTGAGATTTTAATATTACTCTCCACATTAATTTTGTTCACAGGCATTGGATGGCGTATCATGCCAAAGAATTCAAGATTTCAAAGGTCAAAATGGCCATAAATGATAATGGCATAATAATTATTAAAAATTGCCAGAAATAAGCTTCTCTTGTTTTGTGAGACAGCATGCAAAATATTCTGTGTCAATGCAGCATGTGGGGGTATACGTCACGTCAGTGACAAAGCTCTAGTTAATTCTGACGTGCACATGTACAGTTTTTGCCGTAATAATCGTTTAAAGCAATATTATTTATATACAAATCTTGTTCAGAAATACGGAAATACTTCCGGATATACTCGTCAAAGCGAGGGTTTAACATGTTAATATAAACACGGCCAGAAATGTTGGCAGTATTTTTCCTTTAACGGATTTGTTTTCTCACTTTTTAAGAAAAACTTGTCAATATTCCAAATATGGATTTATTAAAACTTTATGGATTGTGAAACAGAGACAACATTATTATTTTTTTAACCGAGGGCAATCAACACATTCCGTAAAATATTCGGATTCATCATTATTGTTATTTCTAAATACGAATCGCATTCATTGGGTTTATATGTTGCTTTCTGTCAAATTGTTTAAAGATGAAATGAGCATGTTTGTGTCACGTGACTTGCGTGCTTCAGCTTGAACAACATGACATATTTACACAGGTATGAGCAATAACGCCCACCCCAGTAATAGGTGTATTCGGGAAGACAAAAGCAGCCAATTGCATAAACGGTGGTTATTGTTAACTGTAGTAATTAGATTACCGCAGTTATTTGTATAGGTATGTTACCGCCGTCTATTTTCCTTTATATAAACGATGGTTAGTGCGCGAGATTACTTATTCATTGGAGCACGACCATCAATGCATCGCTGTCGTGAACCCTATTGGCCTACATCAAAATGCCCAATACATACACTCTGCACAGTGCATTTCTATTCCGTAACACCGATCTTTCTTATGTTTTGATGAAAAAGTATAATGAATGTTACAATTTAAGACAACTTAAGAACATGCATTGGCAAGACCACACAATGCTAACATTCTTTTAATTCATAAGGGTTCGATAATCGCGATTTGGTCGCTCGCCCTAGCNCACGATCAATGTCACCAGACGCAGGCTGCCTTCATCATGGCCACGATCAATGTCACCAGACGCAGGCTGCCTTCATCATGACCACGATCAAAGTCACCAGACGCAGGCTGCCTTCATCATGGTCACGATCAATGTCACCAGACGCAGGCTGCCTTCATCATGGCCACGAGCAATGTCACCAGGCTGCCTTCGGTGCACATGGCTATCTTTCCCCCGTCCTCCCGGAACATTGGTAGCCCCCTCCACTCTTTGCTCGCCAATGTTTTATATCGACCGGGTATGCAGGTCGTCTGTCTTGAGACATGCGCTTCGCATCAGTGGCTGATTATGCATATCTCTGCGCATAATGCTTATCAAATAAAGAGGGCATCCTTCAATGTATGCTGAATCCGCATATGCTGCTCGCTTATTTCCTCCGCTCGGTGTCGCCAAAATGTTTACTGATACCGAGCTTTGGCTCTTAGACTGTCATATGATGGCGCCTGAAAATCCGCGCGATAAACGGCTCTCCTATTTTTTTCCCCCTATTTTTTCCCCCTATTTTCTTTGAATCTTTCTAGTTAGATTTTGTCCTTCGATCAGATCCACACTATCTCTGAATTCAACAATAGCTCTGGCAGTTCGCGGCCCTATGGCTGGACGTGAGCGAAGCTCGGCTTTCAACACGGTTTTGTCGTGATGCGTTGACCTGGACGTCTGTATATTCTAACTAGTCTTAGAGGGAAGACACTAGATACAAAGAAATATAATATTTGTAATCTTATAGTACGCAGCCAACTGGACATTTTCTTTAATTGTTTGTATTTAGTTAAAACTTAGTGATTTCAAACAAACAAACATTGTTATACATAGCATTTCATACAACATTTATAAAACATGTATGTGAATTTTCGAATGAGAACGAAAGACAGGTCTTAGATAGTCCTTCTCCCTTACTTTTTGTATTTATAACAATACTTCAATCCATAAATCTTTGCAATTATGGTACGTTGTTGTTGTTTTTGTACCGTGTGAGCCAAAGCTACTCCTGTAACGAAGTGTCGTTATTACAATAAAATAAGTCGCATGTAACCTTTGTACTTCCGGAAAACCAGAAACATAATAAATTATATTCAACTATCTATATTTTCCGCGTGTAAGATATTTCCTGTCTGTATTTAACGTCATTTTGATCTGATATTGTTATTTATATCGAAAATAAATAAGTTACCCTTAAAGAATAATATAATCATCTGTATTGACAAAATTCTTCATGTAAGGAAGAGGCTGACACCCCGTTAGGCTACTGTTTTATAGGTAATAGCTTAGCCCGGATTAGTCAATGTTGTTTTAGGGTCACGTGACTTTCTAGTGTATATAGACGGTGTCTTGATGTGGCGAAGTTAGTCCCGGTCAGCTGCTGGAGCGTGCACGTCGCGACCGGGGCGAGAGTCACCCGCAAAAGATTTTCTTGAAGACTTGTCGGATAGGGGATCTTTTGCGGACGTCTTATCTACTCTGCTAAACTTCGCTGTCTCCCTGAACATGATGACGGTTGTCCCCAAGCGGAATTTTTGTCCGTATTGGGATCATTAACCTTGTCTAGGAGTTTGTCCAGGGTCGAGTTCAGGAGTGGAACGGGGTTCGCTGTCTGTTTGAACGTTAGGATCGGGAGTTTACCAAACCTAGTATTGTTTACGAAGATGTATGGTAGAGCTGGTCACCACCATACTCGCCTGTAGCGGGAAGGGGACAGCGGGACAGCGGGTTAACCAGAGTAGAAGACGGACGGGGCGGACCTGGAGAGATCCAGGACATCGAGGGGTGGCTTTAGAGAGGGGACCCGGGGCGACGGTACCCAGTGCGCTCAACGCTCTGGGGAAACCGTATCGGGGATGAAGACGACGGCCGGTGACGACGAGAGGAGCCATAAATGCGGAGCTGTGTGCTGCACTCCCTTGGCGGAGGCGTTCAGACATGAATTTGTCTTGAAATTGTCATTTTTTTATTTTTTTACTAGTGCACATTAAGGTCTCATTGGCCACCATGTACTGGTCTATTTGGATCTAAATTATATCTTTGGCAAATACCCGCGAAGCCGGGTTAAATTTGACCTTCTTTGGCTCAAAATTAATCTTTTTCCCCTGAAAGGTCACAGGGGCAGGTCTCAACATGTAGTAGTCGTGAAGACGCTGGAGGACCTGTAAATAAATATCATATTAAAAAAAAACGAAGTTATTCAAAATTAAATCTTTTTACCCTGAAAGGTCACAGGGGCAGGTCGACACCTTGTATGTTTTCGTGAAGACGCGGAGGCGACCTGTAAATAAATCTTGAATACACACACGGATCCTGTCACCGTATGAAGCGCGTCGAGAGGAAAAGGGCAACTGATTGTTAATACAAAATAAAGTATATAAGGTAGATTTGGCTTCACAGTAGTCTCCCAGCAGTGTTAGGGATGAACTGAGCCAAAACATTCCATATATCTAAACCCTGTTAGAAGAACACAGCATTAGCAGATCGGTGCCCGGGTTTTGCTGGTGTATATCGTGTAGCTTCTGCGTGACGGTGCTGTTGCAGGAATAGGTTCCATGCTCGAGGTTTGGAGTGCATGGTGACTCCAGTTTTTAGGACGCCCGGATAGGCTTGTATTGTCCACTGTGTGCATGGTATATGGGTGGACTGTTTTCTAGCCGGCGTAGTAGAAGCACGGTGACTGTGTTTAGTGATCGCCCAGGCAGGCGTTTTTAAGTGTCTCCGTTATAGTTGTTAGTTTTAATTGAAGTAAATTAATTCCTGTTTATATGTCCCAATCATTTGTTTAGAATATCTAATCATAAGCCAGGTAGGCTGATGGAAAAATTATTTGTATATCTAAACAGTGTGATTACACCCCCGTACACGTTACACTACATGGTTTTTGTTTTATTTTGTCAGTGAAACCTGACACACAATTGTTGGACTTGCTAGCACTGATATTCATATCATAAATCAAGCATGCGTTATGAGGACGACATAAAACTGCGGGAAACCCCGATCTAAAAAAGCACTTATATTTGTTTTGAAATTATGCTTTTAATTTGTCGCTCAAAGGGAAGTAATACATTCCTTACATACTTCTTACTACATTCCGTTCTAAATTTTAACCTAACTAGAATGTGCACACTGTTTACATTACAACGAATCTGCACTTAAACTAAATTTAGATTCACATTGTACATGCATTATATATATGCTGGCGAATTTGGCTGGAAGCCATTTTCAATTTCAGATTTAAATATCTGGCTTATTTCGCATTTTTCGACACATGTTCTTCTTAACTTTTATTTTAATTTATATTGAAATATATGTATACTAATTTTTAACACATTTTATAAAAATTCATAAATATTTGACAAAATCGTACAGTCCCGCTTTAATGTTAAACCATCCGAATGGTTATTGATAACAGAGGGAGGACTTCATGTTGACAGTTTATGTTTATTGAATTGTAAGCGTTTAGTAGGTCTTACCAAAATTCCAATTCGCGAGGCAAGCAAACAGTTGCAAAATGGAGACTTCTCGCGAGCTTTATGACGTCATAGTGGTGGGAGCTGGAATAGAAGGGTCTTCTACTGCATACCATTTAGCGAAAGCCGGAAAACGAACGCTACTGCTAGAACAGGTATGTAATAATAGTTTAAAAGATAATATTCAATGTGCCTATACCACGTGACTTTTTAGGATATATGTGGGGAGACAACTGTCAACAAAAGCGCGACTCGGGTAACATTTTCAAGGATTTCTTTTTAAATATTTCACCATTTTTAATGGGATAAAGTGGGGAGCCCGCTAATTCGTGAGAGTTTTCTATATGTATCATGATTTGTTTTAAACAAATAAGTATTTTGTCAGTAAAGTGCAACCGCGCGTTTTAACGGTTGGAAAATGAATGATCAGTGTGCTGGGGACTATGGGGAAATGCATCCAAAATGATATATATTATAAGCTCCGCCCTTAACGTTTATTGCTTAATTTTACCAGAGGTGATGTTTCTGTCTCAAAGTTTTATAAAGTCCCCACACTGATCATTCATTTTTCTTCCCGTTAAAACGCGCGGTTGCACTTTACTGACGAAATACTTATTTGTTTAAAACAAATCATGATAAATATAGAAAACTCTCACGAATTAGCGGGCTCTCCATTTATCCCATTAAAAATGGAGAAATATTTAAAAAGAAATCCTTGAAAATGTTACCTAGCTGAGTCTCGCTTTTGTTGACAGTTGTCTCCCCACACAGATCCTAAAAAGTCACGTGGGATAGGCACCGTGATATTTACCTGTACAAATATACCTTATGGCATGTGCAAAGCTTTCATTTGGGAGACTTGTAAAAACTTGCCCAGGCAGTTCACTAAGCAGTCTGAGATCCGCTTACTGACTAAATTGCACGATCTGCTCCATTCGATCAACCTCCGCGCAGAGATTTGACTGGAACCAGCATACATGTAGCTGGTATGTATGAACAACAACTCTGCATGGAGCTAGATTGCCATTCGATTACGTCTCGAAAAAAAAAACGCCATGCATGTTTAAATCAACCAATAAAATCGTTACTTTCAGAAATCATCACGTTGTTTGCATAAGTTTTGGTTAGGATTATGTTTTATTATACAACATTGAATAATACATATAATATTGATTTCTACGACAAATTTTCATTTATGGCGTGTCATCCACAAATTGATTGTAATTGAATTGAACTTTCTAGTTCCATGGTCCAACCTTCACTATGCTATTTATTTAACCGCTTTCTTGTTTCCACGGTGCCATGGTCCCTATTCCATCTATGTTTGCCGATCATTAGTTCCAATAGTCCCTATTCCTTGTAGCTGTTCTTAAGTTCACGCAGTCGCTTTTTCATCTATATTTGCTCTCTCTCTCTTTTCAGAGGTCTTACCGTCACTATGCCATCTTCCTTTGCTGCACTCTAGTTCCCAAGATTCGTTGTTATATCTATGTTTGCTCCCCTTTATCACAGATGGCCCCACAGTTGATTTTCCATACATTCTTTCTGCTCTCTAGTCCACACGAACGAACAGTTCCTAATCCATCCACTGTCGTTCCCCTCTAGGTCCTTTGGTGCCACAGTCACTAGTCCATCTATTTTTGCTGCTCTCTAGTTCCGGCATTGTTACGGTCACTTTTTCATCTATGTTTGCTACTCTATCGTTTCCAAGGTCCATCCGCCCCTCTTACATCATTGCTTGCTTCTCTCTAGTTCCAATGGTTCCAAATAGCTTAATCGGTCTATGTTAGCTCTCTTCTATTTCCAAAAGACACACAGTAGATAATACATTATGTCTGCTCTCTTTAGTTCCCACATAATGCATTATGTCTGCTCTCTTTAGTTCCCACAGAACAACTGACGCTACTCCATCTGTGCTTGCTCCCCTCTATAAATCAATTCCCCGCCGTCGCTATTTAATATATGCCCTTCTAATCTTGTTCCCACTGCCCCACTGTCGCTGTTTATCAGTTTCCTCTCATATAATTTCCACATTCCTCTGTGCGCTCTTACCTAAATTACCTACGTCCAACTGCCCCTAAGTCGCTATCGTATCTTTGTTATCTCTCCCTAGTTCCCACTGCCATACAGTCCAGCGATTTTTTTCCTTATTTGTTAAGTACCGGAAAACGGCACTTTCCCAATCTCGGGAAAATTACAAATTTCCCAATTGATTTTTTTTTTTTTTTTTTTTTTTTTTAAATAAAATGCAACTTTAGTTAATTTACTTATGCATCTAGGGCTAGAACCTTAGTGAACATACTATTTATAACTTGACATCAGTTATTCTCAATTTAAATGCATTTGTTAGCAAAAAATTAAATACACCAATTTCCCAATTTGAAGATTTCACAACGCGAATTTTCCCAATATCAGGGTTTTTGCGACTCAATTTTTCACAATTGGACCGGTACGGGTACTTTTCCCAATTGGGCGAAAAAAAATCGCTGCAGTCACTTTCCTATCATTGTAATGTCTCCTTATATCCCACTGCCCCACATTCGCTATTGTATCTTTGTTGTTTCTCCTTAACTCCTTCTGCCCAACAGTCACAATCATATATTTGTAATGTCTCTATTGTTCCCACTGCCCCCCAGTCGCTATCGTATTTTAGTAATGTCTACCTAGTTCCCACTTCCCTACCGTTGATATAATATCTTTGTAATGTCTCCCTAGTTTCCACTGCCCTACCTTCGATATACATGTAATATCTTTGTAATGTCTCCCTAGTTCCCACTGCCCTACCGTCGATATACATGTAATATATTTGTAATGTCTCCCTAGTTCCCACTGCCCTACCGTCGATATAATATATTTGTAATGTCTCCCTAGTTCCCACTGCCCAACTGTCGATATACATGTAATATCTTTGTAATGTTTCCCTAGTTCCCAATGCCCTACCGTCGATATAATATCTTTGTAATGTCTCCCTAGTTCCCACTGCCCCACAGCCGGGGTTCCTCCCACGGTCAGTCGCGGATTACCCGGAAGGCATACGGTGCCAAGGACTTCTACACACACATGATGTTCGAGTCGTACGAGCTGACGTCACAGCTGGAGAAGGAGTGCGGGAAGCAGCTGTTCATGTACGTAATCATTTACTTTAGTGGCAGTCTTTTAAAAGTGCTAAGCAAATTACTATGTAGAAACATGCTTTTGGTGCTTGAATATTCATTATATATTTAACCTGAATTTTGTTAGGGATGACATATAGGTGTCAACACTAAGGAGAAGTAGAAAACTGTTTCCGTCCACCTATCAAGTTAAATCTAAATACATAGTGTGTGTTTGTATTTTATAATGTGCATGTAATTCTTTTACATGTAGTTATAAAATTGAAATGTTACTGCATGATATATGCCTAATGCGGAGACATTGTTTGTATCATCTGGTAGTTGCATTCATTTCACACATGCTGGAACAGTCTATAGTTAATGTTGGCCTGTACTAAACCTCGAATTCCAGAAACTGCGGTACCCTGGTGTTCGGACGCCCGGATGACGAGTTTACATCCTGTACTGAAGAGTGTCTGCGGCGCTTCGGGGTTCCCTTTGACAAGATGGATAGTGTGGAGCAGCGCCGCCGCTACCCGGGCATGGCGTTTCCGGACGACTTCAACTTCATACTGGACAAATCCGGCGGAGTGCTCAGGGCGGACAAAATGCTGCAAGCGTTTCAGGTACGAAGGCGCTAGTACGCTAATGTGTATACCATGACAAATTTGGAGGCATTCCGTGTTGCACTTGTCCGTCCGTAGAAGCGTATGTACAACCGTACGTTAAACAATCTAATGAAATCTACTCAGGTTTTAACTGATTGGCGAAATTCGCTCAAACAGTCACAACCGGAAAAAAAAGATATCGTTTTAGAAATACGAAAAATGTGGACAGAATTATGGCCCTTTGTTAGTGTTTTTTTTTATACTATTCCGTTTATGTCAACGTTCCTCACGCCCTCATGTGTGAATTAATAAGCCAATGAAACTCAAAATCGTTACTTTACAACGAATGTTTAGTTGATTTACCTCGGAATCGATAATCATAGTAACCATAATTATATGCGTTTTAAGTTAACTTTTAACGCCAATAGGTACAACCCGTTATGTATTGTCTAGCTTCGCCCTGTATTATTTTTTAATAGATTTTGTTATAATCTGCCCTGCAGGCCCAGTTCGTGCGTTTCGGGGGTGTTTTGAGGGACGGCGAGCCCATGGTGGACCTCCACCCCGGGGACGTGGTCACAGTGAGGACCCGGGACCACGTCTATAGGGGCCGTAGTGTGGTGCTCGCCCTTGGGCCCTGGGCCGCCACCGTCCTGCCCTCTATCGGGGTCAACATTCCCTTAGAGGTTAATCATTTCCGTCGGCTATAATAATATGAATATATGTTTTTGATTCATTTTCGTTTTAATGCCTATGAATTATGTCGACACAGGTTTTGTTTTCGCCGTTGTATACCCTTTATTACTTTTATTAACTTTTTAAATGGTGCTCACCTTCCAGCCATATCGGCAAGAAAGTTACAAGCGTTTATTTTGTATAAATATTCGCTCTATATCTCGACTTAACTGTCTGCGAAACTTATAGCAGCTCCACTAAGAAAATTTGCAGCGAGTAAAGTCGAGATATAAAGCGAATTTTAATACGAAATAAACGCTAGTCACTTTCTTACTGATATGGCTGGAAAGTAAGCGTCATTTAAAAATTAAACAAAAGTAATAAAGGGTATAACAAGGCGAAAAATACCTGTCTCGGCATGGACGTCGCCATCTTGAATTTCACTAGATTACTCCCTCTGAGACTGTGCGATTGCACAGGCTAGTCTGGAGCTACGCTGGTCGCATATGGCATAAGGCCCATTGTCGCATGACGCGGCTCATATGTTTGTTTAAAGATAAATATGTTCATTACATTTGTGTGGCGTTTAAGCCTCTCAAGATAACCGTCTGCTACTGGAAGGAGAGTGGCTCGGACACGTTCAGTTCCTCCAAGTTTCCCACCTTTATCACTGAAAACGCGATGGGAGACGGGCACATTTATGGACTTCCGGCTGAGGAGTACCCAGGCTTGGTTAAGGTAACAACTTTTGGTTAAATGAATAAAAAAAACGGAAAAAAATGTCATTTATATTAACTTCTAAAAGCTTAATTGATGACATTGTTTTATAATAAATTTCATTGTACTCATTTTTATAAAATAACATTCAATTTCAAGTTATAACTACTTATTAATTGAAGTTGATATTTCCGGTATAGTAAATAGTATCAGTTCGCTCGTGGTATACGCTGTTGCGTGTCTTCCGTCACGTTGCTGGTTGCCCGCTTCAGATCTGCCTGCACACGGGCCCCAGGATCGACCCCGACAAGAGGGACGCCGTCGACAACCAGTGGGTGTTGGACAAGATCAAGGCGATCATCGCCACCCACTTCCCCACCCTCGAGAGGGAGCCCCGAGTGGTTGAGACCTGCATCTACACGGTAGGGGCGGCTCGTACTATTTTTGACTAGTATTTTTCCAAACTATTATTAAAACTCCATTCAGCGGTCACCTCCGGAATGGAAATAAGGACTTAATATGAGCCTCGCTCTGAGAAAACGGGGTTAAATGCATGTGCGTACAGTGTCGTCCCAGATTAGCCGGTGAAGACCGCCCAGGCTAATCACGGACGACACTTTCCGCCTAAATGGAATGGATTTTCGCTAAAAGGAGACTTCATTCGAACAAGATATACCATTAAAGCGTTAAGTGTCGTCCCTGATTAGCCTGTGCGGACTGCACAGGCTATTCTGGGACGACACTTTACGCATATGCATTATACCCGCTTTTCCCAGAGCGAGGCTCATATATAAAAAGAGTTTCTTTCTAACTGTATGTTTTTTTTAGCTTTAAAATTATGGAAAATTGACTATTTTCACTGTCTCTATTTAGTAGGGACATCTTTCTTCATGCTATTTTATTTGGTATTGACATAAACATTTATTTTTTTTATGTCCCCCAGTCTATACTGGGGGAAATATTGTTTTTGCCCTGTTTGTTTGTTTGTTGGTGTGTTGGTTTGTTTGTACAAACTTTAACATTGGCCATAACTTTTGCAATATTGAAGATAGCAACTTGATATTTGGCATGCATGTGTATCTCATGGAGCTGCACATTTTGAGTGGTGAAAGGTGAAGGTCAAGGTCATCTTTCAAGGTCAAAGGTCAAATATATGGGTCAAAATCGCTCAAAAGGGGGCATAGTGTTTCACAAACACATCACTTGTTTTTGATTTGTTAAAGACTCAGCTTAATTGGTGCCCCTTTCTTTGCAGAAGTTGAACTGGTTTTACTTGAATCTATGTCCATTTTTATTTCTTAATTCAATAAACGTTTGATAAATACCAATCATGTGAGCTTTTAACTCGACTTATATTGAATGTTTTAGTATAAATCTACCACTGAACGTGATGTAATCCAAATATTAACCCATTTATGCCTAGTGGAATCTCCCATCCTTCTAAATTGGAACAATTTATTTCCTAAATTAGGGATGTCTGGTATATTTATTTCTATATTTAGAATATTTCTAACAGAAATTCCTTTAAGCAAACAGCGCAGAACCTGATGAGACGCCGCATCAAACGGCGTCTCATCTGGGTATACGCTGTTTGCCAAGGCCTTTTTTTCTAGACGCTATGCATACATGGGTTAAGTCAAAACAGATTGTTGACATTCAGCTTATCTTTATTTCCGTCAATGTCCGCTTTCATTTCTGCTTGAACTTTAAGATTAAATGTTCAATTGTACTCGTCCAATAAACAATACCCTCAGCATTTATAAACACGATTTCATTTTCAAAGAAAGGTTGTTTGGAAAACCATCTGTAATTCAATATGCGACGTCTTTTCAAATATACTGAAACCCTCTGAGATTATTTTATTTTGCATTGTTATTTTCTTGTTGTTGGTAATCTTTTGTGGGTTTCCTTTTGTTGTTGGTCTTTTGTTTATTTGTTGCTGTATTCGTGCTTTGCTTTTTGTGGCGGAGGGGGTAAAACGTTCTTTTAACTATTATTCCGTTAATACAAAATGACCTCTCCATGTTTAAGAACACGCCGGACTATGATTTTGTGTTGGACCACCATCCGGTCTGGAAAAACGTCGTCATAGCAGCGGGATTTTCAGGTGAGTGCTCATAGACCAATGTTGTACTTGTTTTGAAACAAAACATTACAGAAGCCTCGTTCTGTGAAAAGGGTTTTAATGTATGTGCGTAAAGTGTCGTTACAGATTAGCCTGTGCAGTCCGCACAGGCTAATCAGGGACGACACTTTCCGCTTTTATTATATTTTTCGTTTAAAGAAAGTCTTTTCTTAGCAGTTCTCCAGTTTAGGCGGAAAGTGTCGACCCTGATTAGCTTGTGCGGACTGCACAGGCTAATCTGGGACGACACTTTACGCACATGCGCTAAACCCCATTTTCACAAAGCGAGAGTCAAATATATTGCGCACGTCCGAGTATTGAACAATCCATCACTTAACTTATGCCTTGACATCGAAAAAGTAACAGCGATTGAAATAGAGCACTGATTGTGTTGTGTTAATGTAACAATTGAAAACTTGCTTACTTTTATTCAAAAGTCATATAGTTAAATTGAATTATAATCAATACAATACATTTTAATATTGATTGGCGTCAAGTTCCCTGGTCTTCATTTGCTGCACAACATAAGAATGTTTTCTTTTAAAAATTGCTGAAATCATTAACTGGGTCTATATTTGTGCACCGTATAAATGTGCGGTAAAAATCGAATTGTCTTCAAATCTTTTAGCGCTGCAAATCAAAGTAAAAAATACCTCAAATATGGTTATATGGCAATATAAAAAATTGAACAATTTTGAAAGAAAACAATAATATTATTAAATTGAGCTTACTGTAAACGAACAGTGTGAAAGCCTAATGAATTGTGTTGTTAAAAAGAATGAATAATTATATTTCCGCTGATATTTATAACGAGTTTTGTAGACATTGACATTTTTATTATCCTATCATATACTACTCTTTGGTGCCCGCAGGTCACGGGTTCAAGCTGGCCCCGGTGGTAGGTAAGGTGCTGTCCCAGATGGCCACGGGTCAGAAACCCAGCTACGACATGACTCCTTTCCGGATAGACCGCTTCTTCAAGAACAAACTATAAACTCCTGTCGGTGTCGGCGATTCGTCTTCGTTGTTTCTGTTTATTATATATGTATACAAATGTCAGATTAACAAAAGGCGATATTAAAGATATTCTGAAATAGAGGGAGTCGTTATTATCTGTTTTCCAAGCACCCCGTCTTAATAACACCTCTTAATTGTCGGAAATTCATCACTCTTAAATGTCCTCTACAAGGCTGTTCTCATTTGAATTTTCACTAATGACAACTGAATAAATGAACGTTATTCCCATGCGAATGTATTTCAGCCTTTAGTAGACGTTGTCTTCGTGTTTGTTAACAAGACAAAACACAATCAACACAATGCATCTCATTCACTTATATATGATTTTTAAGTTGTCCGCAAGAACAACTAATGTTGAGAGGGAGTTTTGCAAAACGGTCTGCTCTTAGCTACAGCAAGAACGATAAACGCTGCATCTGCCTGTGCACACTGATTATCCTGTTTGTACTTCACCACTGGTGGTACACTGCAGATAGTGTATGTAATTAATAGTGTTTAACAGCTTGTGTGACAATATTGGCCAGTTTGTCATTGAAATCTGTACATATAGGCTGCGTTCAGGGAAAACGGGGCTTGATGCATGTCAAATAAGAGGTGTCCTGTGCACACTGGTTAGCCTGTGCAGTGCGCACAAGCTAATCAAGGACGACACTTTATGATTGTATGGGTTTTTTCGTTAAAAGCGAGTCTGGTACTGAGATGACAATTAATGCATATGCATTAAGCCCCGTTTTCCCAAAATGAAGCTTAAATGATCTTTTCTATTAATGATTTGAAAAAAAAACCCAGATAAAATATAACTTCAAATTTACCTCGCTGACAAGGCAAATATACAAAATCACGTTTAAATCAAATAAACAACCAATGAGTTCTAATTTTTTACTTTGTGGCATTTTTTTAGTAAACATCTCAAAGGGACCTTTTCACAGTTTGTCATTAAATGCTTTTATTGATAAATGTAAACATTGGATCTTCAAATTTCCATTAAAAAAAAAAAAAAAAAAANATGCGACGAAGTTTTAGCCTGTTCGTTACGAAACTACGATGACTGTGCAGTACGGAATTCGGGACAACAGCTTTGAACTTAAACATTTTGATCACAAAGTCCTGAATAAAACTATTAAAATGAATTGTTATACAATCGTATGAACATAATGCGTGTTTCTTATTACAACGTCACTAAATCTTTATAAATGCGAAGGCATTCGTATATACTCAGAACTCATTCGTAGATTCGGCAAATCTCGGCTTGACGACGAATCTGTCTTGATCATAACAGAAATAACTTTAGGATTAAAAAAAGTTTCACAATCAACGCGTACATGCATTTTGAGTATTTGTAAGTAAGTGCCCGATGGCTTTCATTCGTCAAAGGTCAAAATATGATCTTTCTAGCGTAATTTGTTGCGCCAGAAAAAATTCTTAAGTGAAGCAAATATCGTGAATCATTCAGTATGTCGATTCGTGGCCACTGGATTAAAAGCGTGTATTCAATGCGGAAATATTCAATTGTATTAATAAATTGAAACAACCATACGTAATGCATTCATAAATGCATAATTCATAGACAAAAGTCAACTACTGATGAAAGCATATTATTCTAGTAATTAAATTAAACTAAAATGACATATTTGTATGATGCATTTTATTAAATAATCATTCATAAATCGACAATTTGTAAGGTTTTCGCGGTAAAATTTAAATTTTTTATGTGTTTCGAACATTCGCAACTCAACTGTAAATTGACAAAGCGTTTGTTAGTAAGAATATCAGTACCACATTAATACACTCCACATATTTATAGGATTATATATGTTTATTTGCACTTAATTCTCTGTTGAATGTCAGCTGGTGTGAAATATATTCTGAAGCATATCTAAATCGTTTTACCGCCAGGACCAGAGAATGTGCAAATTCGTGGCGGGGAGGGGGAATAAACGCTATTCAAATATTTGCTAAGTCGCAATGAATTTTATAAACAACAAGGTACTGTGTGTGTTGAATGTAGGAATTGCGTATGTACAAAATGTAGAAAATATATTTCATAATTTAAATGCGCCATGTCCATGTCTCTTCCACCTACGTAATCATTCTTTATAAACACAAAGTATTGATTCAAAACGTGTATATGGTTAATATCATATCTTTACAGGCTGGGAAGGAAGAGGAGTTCAGAAATCAAGCGTAAGTTGAAAGTTATTTCCAAGTTTGGTAGGGTAAATGCAGGGTTCAATACGTAAAACTGAGCGTGTATCATATTTAAAATATTTACGGAGTGTTATTATTGTTTACGTGTTTGTGAATAATATGTTATTAAAGACGATTTGACAGAATAAATATATCTGTAGACATCTCGCAAACACTACACATAACTTGATCTATTTGGAAAGTAATAATTAACCCATGTTTGAAGTGATTAAACAAGTATGGAAAACATATTTTTAAAATAAATAAGCAGACCAGGCTTTGTTGCCTTTTCGTATTGCACATGGTGCTTGATCTTCATGAAGGCATGATACCTGTTGATTTTGAATTCAGTAATTTGAAGGTCAAGATCATGGGGTTCGCAAAATAAAGTTGGTTTCTACTCGTTATATTTTAATTAGAGATTAGTATGTATGAAGATCCATAACCTTCTCCGTATGTTTTACACCACGTTAACGCATTATTTATTTGGATGTATGCTATATTCATATGTTGTTTGTCACACAAAACGACTTGCGTGTCAAGTGAAATGTACCGGCTGTTTCTCGGTCGTTTTAACATAATTATATATTTCGTTATTATTCTGGAATATTAAGTTTCTACTGTTACATCCATACAATAAAGACTAATGGTAAAATCCAAAGTATACAGTTAAATATAAAACAAGTCTCTTTAAAGCCTTATAATGATTTAGGGTTTGCGTAAATGTTAATTCTTTATATTTTCAGTCTCAGATGTTTCGACATTCTGAATAAGAAAGTTGACGATTTGGAGACGAAAGTATGTTTTCTTTTATGTTTGCTTGTGGGTTTTGTTAGGCAAATATCTAGGGTTTAACATGTTAATTTGCTGCTTGATGAATTGAAAAGAAACACCAGTGTAATGTATCGATAGTTGTCATTATGTTTACTGTTTACTTGTTTCCGAATGTATACGTCATGTGAAACAGAGCATCAATGCTTTTGGGGTATACATCTGTTTTAAAGTAATAACGTCATTGATTCATGTCACGACATTGTGATTCCAGCAAACAGGTTTACCCTTTAAGGGATTTGTTCGCATTTTGGCAAAATGACAATGTTTAAACCTTTGGACATACTTCTATTAAACAGTGTAATGTGATTATATTCAGACAAACGAAATAACAATTCGGACAAAATAACGGTTCCTTTAGGGCTAATCATTAACATAAATTGGCCAGATTTATGAGCTTTTGAAACGCTTTATATCGATACTTTAAAACAAAATGCGTCTAATTATAAAATACCGTTTTAAATGCGCTGTTGAATATTATATTTATGTTATGTCGCATAATATGTAAGATGAAGTTATCAAAATCAATTCACCGAACAAAATTACTTATCGTGCACGTGAAATTTGTAACAGATGCAAACTATATCAAGCGTTAACAAAATATATTATTGTTAATATCTTACACCGTAAATGGTTCATGTTTTTCTTGAGAACTTTGAGTATATATGGGGAGTGAATCGTGTAAACAAATGATGTTATCACGGTCAATATAAATGAAAAGTCGAATATGCATTTACACTTTAATCAGATGCTTGTACGTGCAATTTTAAGCTCAGTTCGCAGCAGTCAAACAATGCATTTTTTGCTGCACGATGATATGTATCTTAACAGGTGCATTTCGTAATAAATGACCTTTTCCGATTTATGCTACGTTAGCGGTATTTCGCTAAAGCATCGTGTCACTGACTGTAGGCTGAATATTTTCAATCTGTCAAATTGGCGCTTTCGATGAGTATTTGTTTAACAGTTAATGACATACAAATGAAGAATTATAACCGTTAATGACGAACAAATGAAGAATATTTAATTCAAAACGCGCATTGAACACGATTTTGATCACGATGTTGATCATACATGGCTAACGGAAGTGCATATGAGCATATTGACTTCGTTTTCCTGTATGCTCATTTTTGTCCAGATCATCTGTTTTTAAATTAACGTATCTCTTAAACAATGTTTTGCAACCAATTCCCATACGATTCGAACTAGCATTCCCTTCCATTAAATATA
This sequence comes from Dreissena rostriformis, assembly GCA_007657795.1. Lineage (NCBI taxonomy): Eukaryota > Metazoa > Mollusca > Bivalvia > Myida > Dreissenidae > Dreissena > Dreissena rostriformis. The sequence goes on from VMBQ01001203.1 coordinate 190,566, forward strand.
AATCCAACCCGCCGTTCCGATTGACTTCCCTTGCCGAAACAAAAAGTGTTGTATCCTCAATAACAATTGATTAATTGAACTTTTTTTTAGTTAATACTTATAACGGGCCATTCCAAATGATGTACTTATAGTTTTTGATAGAACCGCACATCAAGCGTGTTTATAGAATCTGTATCGAAATGATCCATGCTGGGCAAAGCTATAATCCAGACAAAGTCTGATCGTTCGTTTACCAAGACGCCCACTGGACTGCATAGTCGGTCGTTGCGCATTAACATGAATGTTTATAACTTTGTTATTGTATGTTCGGATACATGGTAGCGATCTTATCAATTAAAATGACAATGATCATTGCAGTTTTTATTAAATTGATCACACTCATATTTTTGTGATTCTAGTTTGTTTTTTGTTTTTTTCAAACTTGCGCGAGCAATTACAAAAAGCAAATCTTTAGTGTCCTGATGTTGATGATTTGGTTGGTAATTAATAATAAGATTGTCGATATGGAGGTTCATTTGTTAACTGTAATACTTGTAAAATCGATACCCTTACCTGTTAAGAAGTGTCATGGGTAATGATTAAATTGCACATACGTGTACACGTTTTGTCCAAACAACACATAATGAAATGGCCTATTGATTTGAGACTGTTTTTGAGAAACAAAAGATAAAAAGGTGCTCATTAGGGCGAATATTTCAGGGAACTAAATACAAAATAGCGAATTTAATCAATAACTTCCTGCTACATTTGTATGTTTCTCTGTATTTCTTCATTCAATATGGTTCGCTGTCAAGAAAGTTGTATAATAGATCAGCATATATGGCATTTCTCATTGAATTCCTAATCCTTGGCGAGGTGCCATCAGGAAAAAGCATCAGTGTATAGACATTATTTGCATGGTTTTATGTTATTTTTTAATCACGAGAGTATCTTGATCTTTATGGTTCATGAGTTTAAGAGATAATTTAACGAGGTGTTTTAAATCCGTGTACTGCTTTCACTGCCAACTATCTCTAACCAATAGTGTACTTATTTGCAGACAAAACATGAAGAGGAATTTCGAAATGCGATGTAAGTATACGCATATTGTTATTCAGTTATGACTTTTCCTTGAATTGGCCATTATCGAGAAGTTTGCGGAAATATTCGGTCAATTATTTATTGTTCATGTAATACGTGTTAAATTTCAACCAAATAAGGATGAATTAAATGCATAGGGGGCTTGAACGGTGTTGGGATATTAAAATATAGTGTGTTTAGACAGAAAATGCAACTATTTTTAAATATAATAATAGTAACAAGAGTTTCAACTAAAACAAATATCGTTTCTGACAGCCATCAATCAGAGTCAAAATGCATTAATATAAAGTGATACAAATCAACAACTTTTGCATGTAGACGTAGCTAAGATCTAGCTCTATCAATAAACAATAACAACTTTTAGCACAAGGCATTGCCAATCCTAATTTGAAGAACTTAATCACTCAACAATTGTCATTTGTGTTTACTCGGTCGAGAAGTCGCAACACGGCGAACACCAACATTCACGATGTAATCACGTGTCTAGAGCGCATGTGCGGTCCATTCCAAACGCGCAATCGATAAATAAACATATAATGTATCAGCTAAATATGTAATCATATGCGAAGCGTGCAACGGATCTATAATTTCAACTTATGTTCGAAAAACATTTAACATTTCTACTGGAGGCAACCATATAACCATAACTTGTCACATGACTGAAAGCCTACACAACTTATTATACGTTTCTTCTTATCGGATAATAATTTGAAGCACCTGCCCGGTAAGTAGTACGGTGTGATAGTGAATGCCGGGTTAAATTCTGTTTTGTAAACATTGACATGTGCTTTTCCATTCCCACGCATTACCAAGTATCACCAAAGGTACAACCTGTTTGGAAATTTCGAAAATCATGAGAAGAAGACATTATTGTATATCGATTGCATGTAACCATATTGTAACAAGACATCAAAATGTTTTTAAATGCTCACAGCTAAAACTGACAATGAACAATACTATATTAACAAACCTGATCGCATAGCATGTGAATTATTGGTTTTCTTTACATTAAAGATATTTTCATCCAGTTTTTTGGTATCTGGCTTATACTCAATAACAATTTCCAGACAGGGAACCAGTTAGAGACTTTGCTAGGCTTAGAGTATCATTGTTGTGTTTAGTATGTCCACTACAATAGCCAATGAAACGATATGTTACAAAACATCTTTACTGACAGTAATGGCTGTATTGATAAACACAATTTTAAGTCATCACAATGTATGTAAGATATACGTTAATCTGACACTTTCTACAGGTTGAAATCAAGTTATTTTCTTTGGTATGTGTTTTTCTCATAGTGCAAGGTAGAACAGTGTGTGAATACGTGTTTACTTCTTTAATGTTGGTGGTCGAAATGTTGCGACTTCTCGGCCGAGTAAAAAATAGAGAATTTTTTTGAGTGTATAAGTTCTTCAAAAAATGATTTTTTTAATTCCTTGTGCTAAAAGTTGTTATTGTTGTTGGATAGAGCTATGTCTAAGCTACGTCTACATACCAAAGTTGTTGATTTGTATTATGTTATGGCAATGCAACCGTTCTCAGTTTGATGGCAGTCGGAAAATATCATTTTTTTAGTTGAAACCCTTGTAACTAGTATTATATTTATTTTTGGATTTGTGCATTTTTGGTCAAAATACACTATATTATACTATCCCAACACCGTTCCAGCCCCCTGTGATTAAATGCATGTATTTTAAAACATTTGTCATCTAAACACCAAAATCAAATAGAGCCACTATTTCCCATATATCCCAATGTGTTTTTAAAGTGAACGTCAATAAAATAGCTGGTGTTCATTTAGACAAAGGTATTGCTTACTCCTTCTCAAATTACCCTGCTCCTTAAAATCAATACACTTTCGACCACTCGTTCACTAAAAAGCATATAAATGATCAGTAAAAACAAGACCAGTTACAGATACGGAATGTTAAACTAAATATACAGAAAAAACAATCGACTCGCCTTGTTTTCAAACTGACCATAGACGCCGAATATCAAATATAATGATATGTATTTTTTAATTTATAACCAAAACCCATGCCATAAGAATCCATTTTTGCTCCAGTTTAACAGCTTATTTAACAAATGTTTTCATAAACATTTGATATTCGAAAGTTATATAATTATATGAGTGAATGTGGGTATACAGTATCGTATCACTAAAACATAAGCGTTCTTTATACGTTGCAGCTCGACACAGTTAAACAATATGCAAGAGAAAATAGATCTGGTGGAGTCTAAGGTATGTTTTTAATTTAACCATACATTTGTCTTGTCTAGGTTATAATCAGACAATATTTTGAGGTCATTAATTAAAGCTATGTCTGTACTCAACGTATTTTCCAAATTTATAAGGAAAAGCGTAACAGACGCTTTATTATTTTACCATTTTGAATGTTGATCATCTATTAATGAACCAATATTTTAACATTTTACTAAGCTTGGAGTGTTATTTTGGTTGTGTAAACATAAAATGTACATTCATTTTTCGAAACTACGGCAATTATTTTGTCAGACTGTGACAAAAGTTGTTTTAAGGTATTTTGTCAAACTTTGGAATATTAAAAAATATGTTTTAATAAATTATGAAAGTCTCCATGGTATGCTTTGTATGCTAAATAAATCGTTAAATCGTTAAATGTTTGAAAACGATATAGGAAAAACAGAATTTTGAAGAAGTTAGTATTTCGTATATCGTATGATCGAGAGCACATATCTTTTAAAGAGTGTATGTCGAATGTTCATAATATACTGAGACAGACCGGTTCAAAGTCCGGTATGATTGCAATTGTTGCTGTGTAGTGTTAATGTGATTGACACAGATACTAGTTAACTGCCAAGATGCTGTTATAGATGTAATTAACATACTATATGACCTGATTCTCAAATACACTGCTGACTTAAAGACCACCCGGTTTACTATCATTTCATAATGCGACTATTATTAAATTTAAATACTATCAAATATGTTTATATTTATTGCATCATATTTGATAAATAAGCATTATTTTCTTTCATAAATATTCGATTATTCACCAAAGACAGTTCTTGAAATCATGGAATAATGGCTTGTGTTTCTACTTTGCTCACGGAACGATAAATTTAGTTCGCAATACCAACATCAAAGTAAATATAACATAAGCAAATAATATATCTCAAAAATGTAAACTCAGCCCCAAATAATGAATAAGTAAAGCATAATAGTGATTTTAGCTTTGTTTATTTCTGTTTGCATCTGCCTTACGATGGATATAGGAATAATGCCCTACCAGAAATATTAACATGAGAGTTAACGTCTGCTTGTCTTTTTCATTTCGAGCAAACTGGTCAATTGTTTGTAAAAATAAGGACACAACATAAACACATAAAACATGAACAAATGTTATAAGTTCGTTTCGCGACCTTGAACAATCTATGCAAAACATGGGCGTTTAAAACAGCTTTAAAATAGAACATCGCCGTTAATTAGTATTCCATCTTATTCAGAAGCGTATATTATCATCGAAGGATTATATAACACATTGATGTCTCAAGAATAAGTAAGAAGTATAATTTTGTTGGATTTTTCATTTCAGGGAGGTGATATAACTTACTATTAAGTGTGTGTGTACCTAATTAAACAAACGCATTCAATCAACTACGTCCTGCTTAATTTCGATAAGATGAATGTGTTCGTTATTTCTGAATTCACTGGTTAGCGCAATGGTTTGTATCTCTCATATGTGACCCGGGTTCAATCCTCATTTATGGCATAATGTGATTTTGGTTGGTGGTCACCATACCGGATAGACGGGGTTTCCTCCGGGTTCTCCGGCTTGCCCCAGAATACAATACTGCACCACAATAAGCAAGTCTTTCATTAACAACTAAACGGCTGGATAGAGCAGCTTAAATTCGAAAATTCGTCCCACTTTCGTACGTCTATAACATTTTTTGGGTATGGGTGCTTGGACAAACTCCGGGTGCACGCATAATTCTTTCTCAGGCGCGGAAGGACCTCATAAACTTTGAAGTACACACACAAACACGTTGTAAAGTATCTTGTATAATGTATATAAAATGGCCCTTCTCATTTCATTCATCTTTCGATGTGCCCCGGAGAACATTCATCAATGCACTGAATGTAAAATTGTATATTATATAACGAGAGGTGTTCAGTCTTGTTGGTTCGTCAGTTAATATTTAAGCAGTGGTTCTAGTTTTTTAAACTTTCGGGAACCATTAAAAAGGAACAAATCTTAAGTGTCTGTATGTTGGTGGGTGGTAGGTGATTAATAGTTTGTCCAAATGGTAAATTCTTTAACTTTAATTCTGGTAAAATCGATATTCTATCCGGTTCAGAAGAGTCGTGGATGATGATTGAATTGTACATATTCGCATATTTTTCCCAACATACATGCATAAATGCCTAATCGATTTAAGTTTTCGAGAAACAAAACATATTTAGTGGTTCATTAATGAAAATAATGAAGGGTATATAACTTATATTTATGAATTAACAAGAAACAAAGAGCGATTTGAAACAATAACTTTATGCTGAATTTGTAATTGATTTTGTCTGTATGTTTTCATTCAATATAGTTCCCCATAAGTAATTTGTATTATGGATAATAATATATGGCATTTCTCATTGAATTCCTATTTCTGTATTTTAATCGTTATGGTCCATGAGTTAAGGAGGTAATTTTCATCCGTGTACTGCTTTAAATGACAAATATTTCAAAAAAATAGTGTACTTTTTTGCAGACAAAATATTAAGAGGAATTTTATTCAGTTATGAGTAATGCTTTTAGTTGCAATCAAAGCGACGTTTGCGGAAATATTTTGTCAATTATTTATGTTTCATGTTATACATGTTAAATTTCAACCAAATTTGGATTAATTAAATGAATGTATTTTAACTCATTTATCAAATAGAGCCACTTTTGCCCATATAACCCAGTGTGCTTTTTACGAAAACGTCAATATAATAGCTGGTGATAATTCAGACAAAGGTCTAGCTTAATCCTTCTCAAATGACCCAGCTCCTTTAACACAATACACATTATACAACGGTCACTGTGAAGCATATAACAGATCAGTAGAAACACGACCAGTTACAGCTGTGGCATGTACAACTTAATATACAGCAATAACAATCGACAAGCCTTATTATCCAATTGACCATGGACGCCGAATATCAACTTTAATGATATGATTTTTTTTCAAATTTAGAACCAAACACCATGCCATAAGAAGCCATGTAAATTTCATATTAACAGCTTATTGAACATTTCTTTTCATAACTTTTACAAATAATCGTATTTGGTATTCGAAAGTTTTATAGTCATATATGTGTGTGTGGGTATACAGTTTGCATCACTATAATCATGTCGTTCTTTATACGTTGCATCTCGACACAGTTAACAAACATGCAAGAGAAAATAGAACGTATGGAGTCTAAGGTATATTTTTACTTTTAACCATACATTTGTGTTGTCAAGGTGACTACCCGACAATTGAGGTCATTAATTAAAGCTATGTCTGTACTCCACGTATTTTCCAAATTTATTGGGAAAAGCGTTACAGACGCCTCATTATTTTACCATTTCGAATGTTGATCATCCATTAACAAACCAATATTTAAACAGTTTACTTAGTCAGGAGTGTTATTTTGAGTGTTTTAACATAATGTTTATATTCATTTTTCGAAACTATGGAAATTATTTAGTCAAACTATGACAAATGTTGTTTTAAGGTATTTTGGAATATTGCAAATTATGTTTTAATCAATAATGAAAGTCTCGTTTTTATCCTTTGTATGCTAAATCAATCGTAAAATCGTTAAATACTTGAACACGATATAGAAAAAAGCATGTTAATGCAATAAGTATTTCGTTAATCGTATGATCGAGAGCACATAGCTTTAAAATAGTGTATGTCGAATGTTGATAATGTACTGAGGCAGACCGGTTCAAGGTTCGGTATGGTAACCATTGTTGCTGTGTTATGGTTATGTGATTGACACAGATACTAGATAATAGTTAACTGCCAACACGCTGTTATAGATGTAATTTACATGCTTAATAATCTGATACTCAATACACTGCTGACTAAAAGACCACCCGGCTCACTATCATTTAATAACGCGACTAATATTAAATTAAAAAAATATCAAATATTTATATATTTATTGCATCATATTTGATAAATATGCGAAACTAGTATTCACTCAATTGCACTTTTAATGCAATATTTTCTTTCATAAATATTCGATTATTCACCAAAGATAGTTTTTGAAATCATGGAATACTGACTTGTTTTTCTACTTTTCTCACTGAACGATTAAACTAGTTCACACAACCTACATCAAAGAACATTTAACATAAGAAAATTATATATTGTAAAGATAACAACTTAATCCCAAATAATGAATCAGTAAAGCATGATTTAAGTTGGTGTCGCCGCCTTGAACAATCTATGCAACACATTGGAGGTTTAAACAGCTTGAAAATAGAACACCGTCGTTAATTAAAATTCCATATTGTTCCGAAGCGTGTATAAACATCGAAGTATTATATAACACATTGATGTCTCAAGAATAAGTAAGAATTATAATTTTGTTGAATAAAGCATTAAAGTGAGGTGATAGAACTTACTATTAAGAATGGTTGTACTTAATAAAGAAGACACATTTTCTCTTACATCCCTCCTTTGCGTATAAAACAAACAAACAATACTCTGTTTTTTTGGTACTAGCCGCTGGGACTCACATACCGGCTGTCCGTTTATTATTTAACTTAACATCATAAAAACCATTATCAAACCGTCAAACATACATCACAGTATAGCGCTTATGATAATGCAATATTTTCTCGGTCATCATACAGTATCATTCTTTGTCAATTTATTTAATTACATCTAGCAACTATTCCATATATCATTTCCATTATATGAAATATTAACAAATTACTATAAACATAGCATGTACACCATGCGAGTTTCAAATGCTGAATGACAAAAACTGACCACTGTTCAACCATGCACGAATATCCTCGTCCTTCTACAGAGCCCCCTAGCGGCAAATTCGTACTCAAGGGAAAGTAATGTTTGTCTCATTCAATAAATTTCAAACGTCGAAAATTACATGAATCAATTATTTACTGCTAAATTTCGATAAGATTTATGTTTTGGTTATTTCTGAATTCACTGGTTAGCGCGGGGATTGGTTCACGTGCATAACACCTAGGGTTTCCTACGGGTTCTCCGGCTTGCCCCAGAATACAAGACTGCACCAAAATAAACAATTATTTCAAGAACAACTATACAGCTGAATATTGCAGCTATAATTCGAAAAATCGTCCCACTTTCGTAAGTCTATAACAGTACAATGCAGCCCCAGGCGCGGAAGGACCTTGTACACCTCGAAATACACACACACACAAGTATCTTGTAAACTAGCTATTATATGGCTCTTCTCATTTCCTTCCTATATTAATGTGCCCTGGAGAACATTCATGCACTGAATGCAAATTTGTATATAAAATAACGAGAGTTGTTCAGTCTCGTTGGTTCGTGAGTTAATATATAAGCAGATCTCATTCTAAATCACGTTCACTATTTGCTACAAAATAACAATATCAAACATACGTATAACATGTTTTTCAGACCAAAGAAGAAGAGACATTTCGGAGTACGATGTAAGTATAAATACACGCTCGTATATGGCTTGCAGTGATTGATTTATTAGTGAATTGTAAACAAATGGATTATGTGTAAAGTTCAACATGGATGAAATCAGTATATGCCTCTTTAAAACAGTTATTTTATTTTTTATATTACAGACTCAATAGGACTAATCAAGCGGTAAGTTTAGACATACTTTTTGGCTAAGGATTGGTTATGGCAGTAATAACTAAATGTTCGGATGCATTTGATATAAATAATATATGCACTCAAATCTTAAATATATAGGTTACAAGTATGTCGTTTATGAGAAACGTTTAGTGAAATTCGCACACAAACTAGTTCGCAATGGTCTCACATATCGGAGCGCCGACAAAGTCTTGATTTACGGAAAAGATTTAAAAACAATTCTTATTCATTATATACATTGTTTCCTTGAACTTCAACCTAGTGACATGCGGGTTCATACATGCGCAACAGCGATTTGTGTGTTCCTTCTTCTGCTAATCTGTTTAAAATTCAAAGTTGCGTTAAATGAGTATTGAATACATTATATATGTATTTATTTTTATCTTTTCTGCCTAGTTGTTTGATGATTGATTTATGCTGAGCAAAGCTATTCCGGACGAAAAATGATTTGTCATACACCCAGACGCCCACTTGCCTCATACTCGGGCGGCGTTGCGTATAAACATTAATGTTAATCAACTTGTTCTTTTAGTATGATGTTTGGATGCATAATAGCTATCAAAACATGTTAAATGGCAATTACTATTTCAGCATTAATTTGATTACAAACAGTCATATTGTTATGATTCTAGTTTTTAAAACTTGCGGGAACCATTAAAAATGAGCAAATCTTTAATGTCCTTGTGTTGATGGTTTGGTTTGTTATTATTAGTTTGTCCTTAAGGCGGTAAATTCATTAACTTCAATTCTGGTATAATTGATATCATACCCGGTTCAGAAGCGTCGTGGATGATGATTGAAGTGCACATATGTGCATTATTTTCTCAAACAACACATAATGAAATAAGTACTCAATAAGTACCTGCTGCATTAATATTTTTTGCTCTGTATTTCTTCATTCAATATTGTTTGCCGTAAAGTAAGTTGTATAACGGATAACAATATATGGCATTTCTCGCTGAATTCCTATTTCTTGGTGAGGTGCAATGAATGAAAACCATCAGTCTGTATAAGTTATTTGCATGGTTTTATATTATATTTAAATAACGGGATTATTTTAATCGTGTTTGTCCATGAAAGAACAAAGTAATATTTATTAGGTCAGATTTTGTACTACGTGCGCTGCTTTCTATAAACAATTATATCCAACTAGTACTGTACCTTTTCAGTTCAAAGAAGAAGAGGAGTTTCGGTATGAGATGTAAGTTCTTAATAAACAATATATATATATAGGATCTGGCATGAGTTGTCATATCATACCATA
>VMBQ01001204.1:15176-30687 GCA_007657795.1 Dreissena rostriformis
TTTTATTTCTGATAAAATATTTTTGGTGGAAAATGAGTTGATGTTGAGCTGGTGGCTATTTCATTGAGACTTTTAATTCTGCCATTATACCAGTGGTTACTTCTCAATTTGAGGGAAAAGTTTACCAATTGGGGTTTATATTTTAGTGGTGAAGAATTGTAATGGATGCATACTGAAATATATTAACGTCCTCAGACAAATAACCTTAGACTTACAGATTGACTGAAGTTCAAGATTGCAGGTTTCGAAAATGGACTAATTACATTTTCAGACAAGAAGACAATATGCCTTGATTGACGATTTCGCAAATGGTCAAATCACATTTCTATGAAAAGCAAAAATAAAGTAGGCACTGTTAATTGTTGGTCTCATAATACATCTTTTTAAAGGTGAAAAGAAAATGCTGGTAGGCCCTTAAGGATGATTTTATGATCAATTCACATTCATTTAACAGGTGAAAAAGAAGAAAATAGCTCAGTGGAAGGATCAAAAGAGTCTGAGGATGACAGGCGGATGGTTCAAGGCAAGGGTGAGGGTGACCATAGGGATGTGCAACACAAGGGTGAGGGTGACAGGCGGGAGGTCTGTGAGGGTGGGGGCGAGGGTGAGGCGATGGAGGAGGATCAGCTGGACCTCACTGAGGACAGGAGGGAGGTGGCCGCAGTGGAGAAACCCTCTCAGGAGACACACAAGGTATGGAATAGTATGAGCACTCTTATATGGTGTAGCAGATCTCAACATTTACGCTAGTCTGACTGTCCGGAACAACCAAATTGTTGGTCCGGACAAGTAAATAAAGAATTTGCTAGTCCGACGGGACAAGTGGTTGTTATAATTTAATTTCTTAGAAAAATGCCTTTATATCCGTTATTTCCGTGGAGTTTCCACAAAACTTTTTCGATTATATTTTGTTTACGTTTAAACGACAAAGCACAAGATATTCCTAAAGTTCCATGCAATACTACAATGAACTGTTCACAAGGGAAGCAACCCTTAACATTTTTCTTTGCCAAGATATCAAGAGTATTCTCCCTTGTAAAGAATATGTGTTTTAAGACACCGGTACACACCGATTTTACAGACAATTAACGTAGTGATGTCATCTCTATGTATAGAATGATTTTAAGAAACAAAGTTTTTGTCAGGTATTATGGCTTTGTATATAATGTTGTAAAATCAATTATCTTGAGTTTTCCTGTTATTCCAGTCAGTTCTGTTTGTATTGAAATTGCCCACAATTATGTCAACATGTATTTTGGACGATTAAAGTCTTTATGATTTGACCATTTTGTATTATTTCATTATTTTGCAGCAAAGTACTGAGCAGAATAAGATATAATGGTCAGGACAAGTTGCTTTTTGGTCAGGACAAGTGAAATTTTGGTCTACTAGACCGACCGGACAAGTAGCTTCAAAAGTTAATGTTGAGCCCTGTGTAGGGCATATGTCTCTTACTGGCTTTACTATGTGCACTGAGGACTGGTAAAATGAGTTTATCCAGGAACAGTGTGAGAGGGTTATTAAAACAAGCTTACTCTAGAATAATGTGAGAAGGTTGACTGACTGCTGTGACATGACTTAAATACTGTTGAAAAATCGAAATGAACAGTTTGTTTTAGTAATTGCTACAGAAGAACTTTCAGCGAATGTTTGGTGTAGTAATTGCAATACATGTAAGTGAATAATACAATAATTCTTGTTGTAGTTTGTGCAACATTTGAATAGTAAAAAAATGTGTTTATTTTCGTGATTAAATACAAATCTTTTTTACAAAAATGCAACATTAGAGAAGTCTTAAAATATCTTGTGTAGTTACATGTAGTGCAACAATAAAATAGTCCGCTGAATGTCCAGTGTAGTTAGTGCAACATAAGAATAGTATAGAAATATCTGGTGTTGTAAATGCAACAATAGAATAGTCCAGAAATATCTGGTGTAGTAAATGCAACAATAGAATAGTCCAGAAATATCTGGTGTAGTTATTGCAACAATAGAATAGTCCAGAAATATCTGGTGTAGTTATTGCAACAATAGAATAGTCCAGAAATATCTGCTGTAGTTAGTGCAACATGAAAAAGTCCAGAAATATCTGGTGTAATAGAATAGTCATTAACAATTAAGTTTATTGAATGTCCAAAACACAATTTACATTTTATATTCAGTATTTTGAAATGGTTAAATAGATCAACTTATTACAAGATATATATATCATATAATAAAAAATCAAGATTTTTTCCTAACGTCTTAATCCTAGTTTAGGGAGAAGCGACTTCTCCCTTAAATTTGACACTAGACTGACTCCTGTAGATTAACAAAGGAATATAATCAACAAATCCTTACTTGGCATAATATTCATGAAAACTTCCTGATTAAGGGTTTCAGTTTTGGTAAATATCATGTTAATATCACAGATTCATAGCAATTCATGTTTCCGTACATGGATATGATTACGGTCACTGTGTCCCATCTTTCAGGACAAAATGGAGGATGAGGGGACAGAAGAAGGTGAGATTTCAGACAGCGAGTCAGATGGGGAAATAAAGAATTCTTCTAAGGAGGAGGTGCTAGACAAGTTCAACAAGATAACTTGGCCACCCGGAAAATGGAGGCTAGCAAAGCCCTATCTCAACAAGGCCTCGTGTCTTTTTATGCGATTTGCTACCAAAGGTTCGTATAGGGTTAACTCGAAGATATATAGACGACAATTTTTCTCAAATTTTCACTAAGCTTGCTCTTGTCTGTACTTAAGGGTTTTTACTGGAGTACTTTTTTTAAATTATTAACCCCACACAGACACCCACAAGGAAGTAGAGTTTTGGGGGGGAGGGGGGATATTCAGGATAGCATTAATTCAAGTTGCTTAAAAATACGACATGCAGAGTTTTGTATTAATTGTCACTATTGTAAAACGCTCTAGTATTAGGCTACATGTGACATGAACTGTACACATTAGGAGTTTACATAATGCTAGCAGGCGGAATATCTGTCAATTTATAATAAAACATCATCGTGTATACATACATCCCAGTGCATGTTATATGGGAAACAACCATTTGTACACTCCTTTATTTTCAACAGCTGATGTGAAGTTACCAGGAGCTGAGAAACGCAGCATATTTTATCAGAAACACGGAAATCCTAATTATGGAGGTAACTTTCCATCATGACTCACTTTATCAATTGCGACTGAAAACTAAGTTGAGTGTGCCAGACCGCAACTGAAATAAGTATAAAAAATCTGGTTTTTAAATGCAACTTGTACTTGTCACACATTAAAACTGTTTGCACACTATCCTATGCCAAATATGTTGGATGTTTTTGACTCTCTTAAACATGCTAAATATTGCCAGTTGTCAACAGTACTATTGATTTATATCAGGACATGCCTGTTTGAACTTAAAAAATATGGTTTATATTTTTCAGGCATTAAGGGTCTTCTCAGTCAGTCTATGTAAGTATGCTAAGATTAAATACTTGTATTTATGCAATAGTTCAAATAATTAAATATTGTTGTCATTTAATGTAATTATTAAATTTTTGGATAATACAGTAAAGCATGTTTGAATCAAGAGCACACCAGGGCCTGTATTCACCAACCCATTCTTAGACTCAAGAAGAAAGCAAAGACTTTGATCCAAGAAAAAACTGTTCTGTTTTTAGCTCCACTGGCCAGAGGCCAGCGGGGCTTATGTCATGGTCCTGTGTCTGTCGTGCGTCTGTGCGTCCGTGCGTGCGTAACTTTTTCTTCAAACATCTTCTCCTAAACTACTGGTCTAATTCTAATGAAATTTCTCAGGAATGTTCCTGGGGTGAACCTCTTTCAAATTTGTTCAAATTTTGCCCCTGGGGTCAAATTTGACCCTGCCCTGGGGGTCACAAAATTGAAAATTTGCTTATATAAGGCCTATTTTCTGAAAACTTTAAAAATCTTCTTGTCCATTACCATTGGGCCTAGGGCTACCAAATTTGGTATGTAGTGACATCTAATAGTCCTCTACCAAATTTCTTCAATATATGCCCCTGGGGTCAAATTTGACCCTGCCCCGGGGGTCACAAAAATGAACATACGCTTAAATAAGGCCTATTTTGTGCAAACTTTAAAAATCTTCTTGTCCATAACCGTATGGCATAGGGTTACCAAATTTGGTATGTAGTGACATCTAATAGTCCTCTACCAAGTTTGTTCAAATTAAGACCCTGGGATCAAATTTGACCGTTCCCCAGGGGTCACAAAATTGAACATATGCTTAAATTGGGGCTATTTTGTGCAAACTTTAAAAATCTTCTCGTCCATAACCATTGGGCCTAGGGCTACCAAATTTGGTATGTATTAAAATCTTAAAGTTCTCTACCAAGTTTTTTCAAATTATGCCCCTGGGGTCAAATTTGACCCTGCCCCGGGGGTCACAAAAATGGACATATGCTTAAATAAGGCCTATTTTGTGCAAACTTTAAAAATCTTTTTGTTCATGATTATAGAGCCTAGGGCTACTAAATTTGGTATGTAGTAACATCTAATAGTCCTCTACCAAATTTGTTCAAATTATTCCCCTGGGCTCAAATTTGACCCTGCCCCAGGGGTCACAAAACTGAACATATGCTTATATAAAGCCTCTTTTGTGCAAACTTTTAAAATCTTCTTGTCCATAACCATTGGGCCTAGGGCTACCAAATTTGGTATGTAGTGACATCTTATAGTTCTCTACCAAGTTTGTTCAAATTATGCCCCTGGGTTTTACTTTTTTTTTTTTTTTTTTTTCAGATTTTTTTTCAATATAAGACATACAATGTATACATGTATATGATCATAAAACAAAGTTATACAATGAAGCAGCAATTATGCTAAATTTATCCCTTGAAGGCTCCCATTAAAAAGTTGTTCAAGAAAATTTGATTCGTCAAAAAACATGGCCACAGGAAGTCGTTTTTTAAGGAACTTTTATAAATCTTGTAGAACATGCGTAGATTTGATCTTCAGCATCTAAAAATATGTGAAATAGAAAGAACGACAATATCTTTTGGAGAGATAAATGTACCTACGTTATAAGCAAAGGACCTGTGCGACAATTCCCGGGCTTTTTAGTCTGTTTAGTTAACACCGTAGTAACGTTTTCCATATATAAAAATGCTCACCCTTCTAACTTTAAGCGCCCAGTGGGACGAGGGATAGAAAGAGAAAGTCACATGCTTGAGTACATTTCAACCCATGCGCATTGCACGCTTTTTTGCATAAAAAAACAGTGGAGCGATACAGGGCCATCATGGCCCTCTTGTTGAATATGTATGATGGTGACTATGTCATAAACAAAATGTCATACATAAAGAAAACTATGCAATTGGAGGTGGTTTATGATCAGTTTTACGTAAAATAAGAATAGTCTTATTGCATGGAAAATTGAAGGAAGCACACATTTAAATAATGTGTAATGAAATTATTATTGTAAAATTTCAATTAATTTTAATTTATATTAAGTTGTTTTAAGAGAAATACTGTATCAGTTCAGAAAGCTTTCGTTTCTCACAAATTAAGAGACAGTCAAAAGTTTCTTAATAGTATTGCGTTTAAGATGAATGTCTTAGATCATTGTTCACTGTGTAATTTGACCATTTATTCAGGAAACGGCATCTTCGTAATCAGCAACCTATGGATGACCTGGAAACATTTGGTGTTCCTGCAAAAAGCGTTCCCTTGTCAGATAGAAACCAGGTAAGCACAAATATTGAATTCTCATGATTTATCAACATGGTGACCCATATCAAGGGTAGAGTGTACAACTAATATATCAGCGTATTGAATATCAGATAAATAGTTTTCCACTTAATCCTTGCTGTTGCTATTCACATTAACTTACTAAGTGAGGTATAACAATCAGCCACATAAATTCAGGAAGTAAAGCAAGTAAAACAGTTTTTTCATTCGTATATACTTACTTTTTGACCGTATTGTTCACACATGTTCTTTCAGTATGTCTTATATAGAGGACAAAGAAATTTTCTCAGAAAATCCAATGCCCAGCTCAAATTCTAGAGGCCAAGGACTAGCTGGCTCCTTCTAATTTATATCCTGTTTTTGGGTGTTCTGTATA
The DNA here is from genome assembly GCA_007657795.1 of Dreissena rostriformis. Lineage (NCBI taxonomy): Eukaryota > Metazoa > Mollusca > Bivalvia > Myida > Dreissenidae > Dreissena > Dreissena rostriformis. The sequence continues at coordinate 21,263 of VMBQ01001204.1, forward strand.
TTAAAGCTATATATTTCATTAACATGAATGTAGCTTATATATTTCATGTATATTTTATTAATATGTGCATACCTGAAGAAGAGTAATTGTTAAGTATTGATACATTTTCCAGTTCATTTTGTGATACTTGCTGACGTGTTCTTATATATTTTTATGTCCACCAGTATATACTGGGGGACATATTGTTTTTGCCCTGTCTGTTGGTCTGTTGGTTGGTTGGTTTGTTTGTTTGTTTGTTTGTTTGCGCCAACTTTAACATTGGCCATAACTTTTGCAATATTGAAGATAGCAACTTGATATTTGGCATGCATGTGTATCTCATGGAGCTGCACATTTTGAGTGGTGAAAGGTCAAGGTCATCCTTCAAGGTCAAAGGTCAAATTTATGGGTCAAAATCGCTCAAAAGTGGACATAGTGTTTCACAAACACATCTTGTTCTAAATGGAAACTTTTAAGAAATGTCATTTTAAATATGGTTAAAAATGAATATTGGGCAATGTTAGACACATGGCCAAACGGTACATGCGGACAAAAAATTCTTGATCCACTCTGTTATAAATTAATGGATCTTACGTTTATGTTTTTTCTCCACTTGGCTCCAGATTTCATACGAGGACGACCTGTTTTCCTCGAGTCTGGTTCCCGAGGAAGTGGAGGAGATGGATATGTACACGAAGACCGAGATGCAGGGAACCGACATACGCAGGGCAAAAAAGAAACAAGAATCTGATGGTAGGCTGTCGATATCATTATTCAATGTGTCAGTGTTTTTTAATTAAAAGAAAGAAATATATATATATATTGGGTACTTGGTGCCAAATTATCATGTAAGGTCATTGAAATGTGAAGTTTCAGCGGTAACTATCCATAATGGTATCTGCTTAATGTTTCTTTATCAGATACAATAGTGTAGATCTGTTGGTTAATGTTTGCTATTTCCCTGTTCATTTCACACTCTGTGAGCATTCTCCAGATCTCTTCTTATTGAATAATGAACTAGTTCTATCCAGGAAACTGACTTTGACAGTGTCGCAGTATACCAAAGGCTTTCAATTCTGTGGTAATAAAATAAACTGGCCGTTTGCACTAAGTGTTTTAGACCGAAATATCAGAACAGGAAATAAACCAGTTTTGAGTCTTAGAGACATTTTTTACTTTTCAAATCTAAGGAAATCACTGCCAGTCCTAGTATGCCGTCATGTTGACAAATTTGCCAAATGATTGATTGTACAGTGATGAGACTGATTCTGTTGTTCCTGTAACCAGTAATGTTGAGACAGAGAAGTTGTGTATTTCGTTGATAATTTTATCATATTATGCAATGCAAAGTGGTGAGACTCTCAGAGAGTGATTAAGAGTTCAGGGAAATGGCCAGATTGATCCAGATAAGATATGTCATTGTGTTGATAATTCCAGATAATCCATTGAAGAGTGAAGTCTATATGCCTGAACAGAAAATAAACCCATCATATAACATCAGTGTCTTAATTTTTCCAGTTGCCATGGTAAAAAGGCGAGAGTAATTCAGAATTCTAGGTGATGGGCAGATTTGATAAGGAAAAATAATAATGTGTTGGTGATTTTTCCAGATGATGCCATGGAGAGTGGTGAGAGTGATTCCGAGTTCCCTGTGATCGGGCGGGTGGAGAGGAAGGAGACCGAGGCAGGGGCAGGTGACTCTGGGGGCAGTGAGGTGGACGAGGAGGAGCTGAGTCGTCTGCTGGGCGGACGCAAGAAACCCGTCATGAGGATGTATGCAGACGTGATGGAGGAGAAACAGAAGGCCAACAGGTAGGACACGCGTCACAAAGCCTACAAACTGTGTGTACGACTTTACAGTAAATTCTTGTGAGTTATGACTCACATAGAAATCCTATTCTTTGATGAGAGATGGTTTAAACGGTCTTCATCTGTCAGGGCTTATATTAATAAGGATCCTATGGGTATTCTTAACTTAAGTTGTACCTGAGTGAAAATTTAGGTCATTTAGCTCTTGTGATTTTGGACTTAAAAACTTGTTGCCATGTTTGCAACTAACACGCATGCATTAACAAAAATCCACTTGAAAAGGCGTTTAAACGAAAAAGGACTTATTAAAATCATCTCCAGCTGTCAGGCCTGTATTCACAAAGCTTCCATCCTGGGGAAGTCTTAAGTTGTTCTTATGGGAAAATTTGAGATAAAAATTCAAGTGATATTCCATGTTTTCTGCTTACAAAATGATAAATTATTGACCATTTGAGCCACTTGTTTTAAACATTTGTATGTGAAATGAGCGTTACATTGAGTAGCCAGAGACTTAAGGAGTTATATTAATAAAAGGAACTTTGGAGAGTTTTAACTCAAGAGCTTAGTGATTATTGGCACAGACTATAAAATGTGTATGCTGTATACATGTATTACATGTTCAAAACGTAAGAATCCAATCAACTTCAGGTGAAAATGAATGCTTTGATAAAACAAAAGATAAAGCTATTTGCTTGAGCAAAACATAGTGGTGGACATTTGCTGTTAAATCACTCAATTTCAGTTTTTCCAACATTGCATTAATAGAAATTGGGCTGATCAAATTTCACATAATCAATTACTTTAAAAATGATTGAGCAACTACATGTATCAATTTTGGCAAAATCCTTGTAATGATATGCTCTTAGTTTTCAGTTTTCATACTGTTAACGCGTTTACCAAAAATGATTGTTAGTTCATAAAAGTACATAAATTACCATTACATTTTGTTTACAAATGCATAACATTAATTCAGGGCTAGAAAGTAAACTTTGAGGCCGTTATTGCCTAAAAAACTTTGACACAAGATTTCTCAGAAACTCTAGGGTGCCACTAAAAATTGAAGGGGTTATTAGCTAATGAGCCATCACTAATTTCCATCCCTGATATTGTTTTTTTGAAAATCTGCACAACTTGTTTTTTCAGAACCCGTGAGATGGTTGGTGCACTGGCAATTGTTGCCGATGCAAAAAGGAGGGAAAAGTCGTTAAGCGATGCTCGTCAGCTGATAATGGGGGTGGACCTTCGTTCTGCATTGCGCGAGAAGAAGATGAACAGGGAAATGAACAGTGACGATTTGAACATGATTACTCGCGAAATTCGACAAGACACCGTTAAGCCTTCCCCAGTGACCTGGCAGAGATCAAGGTCACTTTCTTCGAGTCCAAGGTCGATGTCGCCGGAATTTGATGAAGACTTCGAAAGAGGCGTACAACTGAAAGTAAAACCAATGCACATGACCATTGAAAATGACATTGAGAATGATGAGCCATCAGATGAAGATGATGAAGAAGAGGACGATGAAGAATCAGAGCCTGAACAGAAGAGGATTATTCGTAAACGACCAAGGGGGGTAACACCGGATGGAATAAAAACTAAAATGGACGAAGTGCATAAACAGTCTGATGTGCACTCAAGATTAAGTGCTCGTACTAATGAAAATTCTGGTTCAAGCATTCCAAGGAGATCTCCGACTAATATAAAGTCAAGACTAAGTAAAAGGGTGTCCCCTGGATCTCCAACTAATATAAAGTCAAGACTCAGTAAAAGGGTGTCCCCTGGATCTCCCACTAATATTAAGTCAAGACTCAGTAAAAGGGTGTCCCCTGAAACTGTTGAGAAAAGAACTTCTCCGTTACAGGAGAGAAGAAAATTCTCTCCAATCACAATAAGTCCAGATCGAACGGAGGATAGCAGAATAAATAGGAAAAGACGTTCACGATCATTGGACAATTTCCGATCCTCGAGGCAAAACAGGTTGCCATCTCCAAGGAGTCAAAGACGCGATTTCAACCGAACAAGATCTCCGGTGAGATCTCCTGTAAGACGGCGATTTAACGATAGACCAAATCGCTCTAGATCTCCAGCCAATAGAAGGTTGCAGCAGAGGATGCGTTCACCACCACGACACAGACCGGTGCAGCCTCGATTGCGGTCTAGATCTCGCTCCCCATTGAACAGAAGACCTTCGCCAGCGCGTCGTTTATCGCCCCAAAACAGAAGGCTTCCTGACCGGACCAGGGCAGGTAGAGACGCTCGATCGAGACTTGTACGCAAGTCTCGGTCCCCCACAGATACTGAATCAGATTCGGAGAACGAGGAACCGAACAAGAAAAAGGAAAGTGATGATGATTCAAGTAGTTCATCGTCCAGTTCTTCAAGTTCAAGCTCAGACGATTCTAGTTCGAACGATTCCTCATCATCATCATCGTCATCATCTGACAGCAGCAGCAGCAGTAGTAGTAGTGACTCTGAAAGTGACAGTGATGCTGATGAGCGATCAGCCATAAGAAATAAAAAGGCTCAAAGGCAGATACCTCGGGAAGCTTCCGGGATCAAATTGTCTAGAGCTCAAGACCGGGAACGAAATACATCTCCAGTGGATTCAAGGCAAAAGAATAGACCTTCTAATGCCAATATGAGACAACACGGTGATAGACCCAGAAGAATTGAGGACACTAGAAGGGACAATAGACCAAATAGGCGGGAACGTGCAAGAAGTTGAAAATAAATTTGCCAGACTACTGTATGAAATATTCCTTAAACAACTCTTCAGAACAATGTATCATTGTAAGATTAAGAATTCAGGAATTGAGATGAACATCAAGCAGGCTAGGAACAAAAGGCTTAAAGCTTTATTAGCAATAATTTGTAAGATTTGTTCCTACTGTCGGTAATTTTGTGAATAGAACCTGGGTGTTGTATTTATTTCTAGGACTGTGGTTTCTTTTCTGGTTTTGTCTGAAATACTCAGGCGATTTAGGGTTTGTTGTAAAATGTACATTGATAATTGTTTTTATATTGACAAGGCAATAATAGACGGTTGGTTTAAAACCTGAACTTGTAAATGCACGATTAAAATGATGGGCATTGGTGCCCTGAAATCTTTATTTGTATCTGAATTGAGATCTTATTTATGTGATTTATAATAAATATGATCATCTGAAAGTATCTGTGTTGATGCTGTTATGAAGAGTTTCCTTTAAGCAATTGCTCTTGAAAATTCAATTCAAGCTGTTTAATTGCTCTGAAGTATGGATGTCTCCTAAGTATTTCACATCCATGGCATCTGCTGACCTGCTAATGTAAAGCCATTGTTCCAGCTGGTACGGAAATTTGTTCAAGAATATGAACAGCTTTTCTTATTTAGTTATTTACTCTTACTTTGTACACAAGACAGAATAAACATTTCTTGTAAACAAGAGTGATATTTTTAGCTCGACTGAGCACAATATGCTCATCGTAAGCTTTTGAGGTCACCTTTTGTGATCATCCTTTGTCTGTTGTGCGTCGTAAACATATACTTTGTGAACACTTAAGGCTACATTTATTGCACAATCTTCATGAAACTTTGTCAGAAAATTTGTCCCAATGATATCTCGGCCAAGTTTAAAACTGGGTCGTAAGGGGTCAAAAACGAGCCAACTTGGTCAAATTAAAGAAAAAGCTACAAGTCATATTATTTGTCCAAGCTTTACGAAACCTGTCCAAAACCCTAGTTGTAATGATATAGGCCAAGTCGAAAAAGGTTGTGGTCCATTGAAAAACATGGTCACCAGGGGGGGATACAGTTTTCCTTATGTGGCTATAGCAAAACCTTGTGAACACTGTAGAAGTCAAATTTTGTGTTCAAACAAAATGTATATGGTTCATGTGTATGGTTCTGCTTCTTTAATTACAGGTATTATTGAAAATGGACTCAACATGATGTCAACAGCTATCTAGTTTTGAATGTGTAATTTGTTCATTACGGGAACCACGAAAAATGGTTGGCGTTAATATTCAATAATTTTCACTATAATTTTTCATTACTTAAAACAGTAAATAACCCATTTTAAATCACTGATATTCCCCCTAAACCAGGATTGAAAAAAATGAAATAAAATAGTTTATAAAATTCATAAAGGATCAGGATTGTTTCATTTACATGTAAGTCTTTGCATTTGAAAAATTAAATGTTAACAATTATACCAGCAGTTGTAAGGTATTGGGTATACAAAAATAATTCAATTACAGTGGAGAACTAACTTTAGGTACAACTTAATATTTCTATGAGGAACTTGTGCATAATTGCCTTTGTCTAAAAAACATGACTATTTTTTTCATGAATTTTACCACAAAAAAAAGTAGATTAATAAGCATAATCCTATTCTGCAATTCAAACATTTGGGACACTCTGGTAACACAATATTTTGCACTTAGTACCTTTATTATTATAATTTCCTTTAAAAATCTGAGCAACTGATAAACATTGCATGTCATCGTTGTTAAGTGTTTTTTTTTGGTACATGGTGTACATCAATATGTTATATCAAATTGAAATGTATTATATAAGTGTTGAATAAGTCTTTGAATTCTTCTGTTCACACTCCTCAGCTTTGAGTTTCCTCCATTCACAAATGTCCGCAAAGTCACACGACTGACACTTCCAGGCGTCTTCAATTTCAACGCCCACTGTCTTTCGGTCCCCACACCAAAATCCAAGATAATGAGTATAAAGCCTCTCCAACTCCGTCTCATTATACTCTTCTCGCTTCATTCCTATGGTTTCCTTGGTGTCTTGATGAACGTACTCTACGCCTATGCTCTGTATGCACGTCAAACATTGCATCCTAGTAAACAAAACATCCATCAGCTCGTCTAAAATTTTACTCGACAGAAACAGTCTGGATGCATGGCTTTGAATATCCTCACCAAATTCCTTCTGAAAATCCAAACGAAGATGTTTTGCAATTGTGTCCTTCTTCAAAAGCCCTTTCACGATGTCATCGAACATTTTTTTGTACAGCATGATTTGTAATTGATGCTGGGAACTTTGAGCTTTTGATGGCAGAGATTTTCTCATTCTAGTTTTCAGCTCCCAAAGCTCAATACTAAACTCTTTTGGGTCAAAGCGTAGTTCATCAATAAGTCCTACAATAAAAACATCCTTTCCGAATGGGGCCCCAAAAATCGGTACTTCTCTCGCAATTGATCCACCGTTCATGAAAACTGCTATGGCGTTGATCATGTTCAAAACTTTTATTGCCCAGATGTCTTCATTTGAAGTGACTTTCACGTCAACAATATCATGTACTGCCAATTCTGAAATGAAATCAACAATTTTTGAAGAATTATGTAACACATTTTTGAGAAATGATCAATGCAAACACTAACATGACTTGGTAACTACCAGTGAGTTAATTGGTACCACATATTACCCAGGGGTTTTTATCTGATTTTGGGGAAAGGGCCTGGCCTTTTTTGAGGGGAAAAAAATCGCGCCAAAAGCTGGATTTTGGGGAAAAAATCACGCGAAATGCCAGATTTTGGGGAAAATNAAATTTCTGTCAGAGGGAAAAAAAATTCTAGGGGAAAGGGCCGAAATTCGGCGGGTGTTTCAGAAGGAAAAAAACCCCTGTTACCATAAATCTTGATATTTCCATGTAATCGTATTTTAGTAAAATGAATCTGCTCATAGAAAGACCGACCTCTTTCAAGGTGAAGATTGGTTCCCTCGGTCATCACAGGCTTCTCTTCAACCAGTCCTGGCTCCGTGAAAGAGTAGTAGAGTTGCTGCTCGCACCAGTGCTGTCTAGTAAGGTCCGATACCCACAGATAGCCAGGTCTGAACTGGTGCAATGGCAAATCCTTATTATTGAAACTTTTGCGACGATCCTCAGGGTTAGAGGTATTGTCACAGGAAGCGAGGCAATCCCGAGTTCCTGGTTTTTTGTCTGATGATTGAGAATTGAGAAGACTTTCGGAGGAGTGACCTTGTGACCTTTGGTTGAAGGCATTGTGACTCTGATTTGCATTGCCAGTATTACGTACCTTCTTCAAACGTTTTGGCAACAACCCACATTCAATTTCAACCACACTGATGTCACTTTGACATGCAACTTCACCATGATTGTGATTGTTGGCAATGTCACAGTCAATCATTTTTGTAACACATCCATTTATGCTAAGGCATCGTTTCTGTGCAGTAGGGAACTGTTTTTCCTCTTGTTCTACATTAGTGGTGGTAGAGCAAGTTCTGGCAGTTGGTAATACTGGACATTCTTCTTCATCTGAAAATATAATAATGCTTTGACATTGCGGAAAAGTGGCTGAGAATTAATTACATCGGTAATGTGTTTAGTACCAGTACTATAATTTAATAGTAAAATAGGCAATCAATTGATTTCTTTCAGGATATTGTCACATTTAGTTTTACTTATTCTCTTTGATCTAGAGCACATGAAAGAAATTGGCTTGTAACATTATTATAAATCTGCATAAATTTGAAATGAAAATTCCAGATTTACTTAAGTATAGAGAAACTGCTTCTAATTAAGACAGTTTTTGAAAAAAATGAAATCAAAGTATTGCGGACATCGGAGATCCAACCAATAGTGTGAACACAGATAAAGGGCATGTTGCAAACACTAGATAAATGATGATGTTGTATTTCCAGCAAGCTCTATTTTGCCAATGTTTGACATTTAACCTTTGAGCTCTGGACACAGGAGTATGTAAATAGAAATTCATAAAAAATATCTTGGCTCTTCCCTTTCAGTTTTTTTTTTAGTTGGAATTTAATTTGCTCAAATGATTGCTGTAGTAACTTTTAAGTTTTGCTGTATATACGACTCGCCAAGGAAAATCACATTAACAATACAACAAGAGGGCCAAGATGGCCCTAGTTCGCTCACCTTTTTTTACAAGGCCTTGTTCATTGCTTACTTTACGCACATGCATTAAACCCCCTTTTCACAGAGCGAGGCTCATATAATTGTTTAATGCTCTGAGAACGTTTCAGGATGAGTGGGTACAAATGGTTTTACTAATGCCACATAAAGAAAATTGGCCCACCTAATGGCGTCCATGTTTTTCATTGACAGGATCCATATCTCACAAAATTTTAATGTTCTGACCAAGTAACATAATAAGAAATGTGGGATAATCTCCTGTTAATCTCCTGTTGAGAAACTTCCAATAGCCAACAAACCGTTCCTCACTGGTCATGATGCAAAACCATTTCCACCTGGGTATCTAAGATATGCAACAATTTAAGGTGAAAGAACTTTTCAATTAAACCAGATTCAAAACTAAGTAGAGATAATGCAACCTTAATTTCATTGTTTGCCCGAGGTTTATTGATACAATGCATTACAAAAATGCAGTTAGCATTACATTTGGTAAAATTTAAATAAATTACAAGGGAGACAAATGCTGTAACACTTATTTAGAAAAAGTACATGCATTAGTTGTTTCCCTTGTTTGCACAATACACTTCATGGTATATTAAACAAGGTTTTTCTATGATTTGACCTAGTGACCTAGTTTCTGACCCCAGATGACCCAAATACAATCCCAATCCAGATTTCATCAAGATAAACATTCTGACCAAATTTCATAAAGATTGGATGAAAACTGTGACCTCTATTGTCTACACA
>VMBQ01001204.1:31417-68350 GCA_007657795.1 Dreissena rostriformis
TACTCATTCCTTGCAGTCTTATTTATAAGACGTTGCCAAGAATTTAGAGATACTTTTTATACGGGCTAAATTCTTTGGAACGTCTTATCGGCGAACGATTCAATTTGTGGTGGATATCAGAAAGTTTAAATTTTCATCAATATGCTTAAAATTGCAAAATAACATTACCAACTCATACAGTTTTAGTTCAGAAATCCATTTTTACCTCAAATATCTTGGAATTGAAGTTAAAAGGCATAATTTGTTTCAGTTAAACTTCTGCTTAAATCGCAATACAATCACTGACCTCTCGCCATGTTATGAAATATTTAAATATCAACCAATCAGAAGAAGGCATTACGGTGTAATAGGCTGCGTTATCGATTAAAATCTACCTGCCGTAAACAGCGGCGAAGCGAGAGGAATTAAAAATGTGAATAGTGGTTTGATTTAAATTGCTCAGGCGTGCAAAATTCAAAGTGTCATTACATAATTCTTACGGAACATTATCGAGAAATGAATTATCTATGCGGGTATGTAAATATTATCGCAATCCGTTGATATTAACTGTCTCATATCGGGGCTTGAATGTTGCGCACATAATTCGTGCGCAACAATATAGACAAAGAAGGAAAACTTTCCACCATTGTTTTGGTCTTTCCCCTATTGTACGCTCCAAATATTACACAACCCATGGGAAAGACGTCGGACCTCGGACAAATCCGACAAAATTTGACGAGGTCCGATAATGTTTCCGAAATTGTCGGACCTCGTGTCCGACAAAAACAAAACAACAATATGTAAAACTTTGATACAAATGAACACGAAACTAGGAGTATGTGAAAACAAATACGGACTAGTTTATGTTTATTTAAGTTCGATAGATTATTTAACTTTAAAAACTTTGAAATAAATTTTACCAACCAGTCGAACTGGCTGTCTTTGCTGGTGACGTAACAAACTCCAAGCGCGATTCTTTGAACCAGTCATATATTGCACCTTGTCATATGCTCATAGCTCATAGTGTAAGTTTCAAGGTTCTAGTGCAAATAGTGTAGGAGGAGATATTGGCCAGGACGGACGGACAGACGGACGGCGGAGATAACCACAATATCCCCACCTTTTTTTCAAAAAGTGTGGGGATAATGAATGAATGTAGCCTAAATAAATAACAGTGATGAATTACACAAATACATTCATAAAATATGTGTCTTTGCAGCAATATTCGGAGACCTTATGTAATATGTAACTCAGGCCGAGTCAGTTTTTTTTTAATGTTCACATTTCAGTACTGCCTTTGTCTAAAACTCAATTAGTCAAAATAAATAAAGTATTTTTATGAAGGTTATATTGAAATCTAAAGTCTTAAGTTAAACTTAAATTGTTCTTCAGATATTAATTTGCGAAACTTTGAAAGATTCCAAGCAGAGGCAGACTATTTATTGAAAAGAACAAACCAGCCTTTACCTAAAACTTTTATATTTTTAAATTAATTTCTCTTACTTTATTATCATTTTAAAGGTGCATTAGCATAACTTCGTAAAATTTCAGGCCCATCATACATTGTTTATTCAAAAGTACAACAGTGGCTTTGCCTTTTACTTAATTGTTTTCTTTTATTTATTATTGAAGTTTCATTTTTAATGTAATATAAAAATCTATAGCCTGAAATAGCGTATGCCTTTTACTTAATTTTTTCTTAATATTTATTATTAAAGTATCATTTTAAATGTGAAATAAAAATCTTATAATAGCCTGAAATAAGCTTTGTCATTTTGACTTAAATACCAGTAGTTCCAGCAATGTTTGGTTTATTGCCTTTACGGATTAAAAAAATAAATACAATAAATTAAGCCTTACTTTTAAGATAAAGAAGTTTCACATGAAACTGACAAAGTTATTGTACCTTAACATATCACAGATAATTAATTTAAGAAGATAACGGTCTCCAATAATTATCTGTGATAGAGGCACAAAGGCATTCTATTCTCTCCAATGTAAATTGAAAGGAATAATTGGTATGCCTTCTGACACCACTTCTACAAGGTACGGGTTACGGTTGATAACTCTTTCAGTGCTGGAACAGGATTTTGAAGGCCTTTGCAAACAGTTTGGATCCAGATGATCAGGATCCAAACTGTTTGCTATTCTGATAGTAAACTTTGAAAAAGAAATCGAAGAAAATGCTAATTTAGAAATTCAGCAGACGACATTTAAGAAGATGACAAATTTCCCCGCATGCAAAGGGATAAAATATATCACGATAAGATGACACACATCATCTCAATACCTAACTTATGGCATAAGTTATGCTGAGGTTCATTACTCTAAAAACGCTGCATATGAAACTTGTTTATATCCATCACCAAATACAAGCAACTTATATATGTAAACAATGATATCAGTAAAACTGATGGATGCTCCCCAATAATGGTTTGTCGATATATGGGTTGTGTGAACAAAATAAAATAAATAATAATGTGACCTTGAAAAAAATCTCTTATTAGCCTCAGTGACCTTGACCCCAGTGACCTCTTCAAAAGGTAGAGGTCCATGCAAGGTACCTACATGCCAAATATGTGAGAGATCGGTATTAAAAATGTTGAAGGCGCTGTGAGAAACTGTAACAAAAGTGTAGTGTGACGGAAGGAAGGACAAACTGGCAACTACATGTATATGCTCCCCATATATATATGCCAGGGAGCATAAAAACTAACAAACAACAAGCACAGACTGTGTGTGTAATTATCTAATGATATAAAGTTTATTTTTGAGAAAATTTATATCAATTTGATGCAGTGCTCCAGTTAGGCCTAAATTGAAGGGCGCCCCGCCCTGCCCTCCCGAACCTCCGCCCTGCCCTTCCTAGGGCCCCCCTCCCCTTTTTTTTTTTTTTTTTTTTTTTTTTTTTTTTTTTTTTTTTTTTTTTTTTTTTTTTTTTTTTTTTTTTTTTTTTTTTTTTTTTTTTTTTTTTTTTTTTTTTTTTTTTTTTTTTNTTTACATATGATGATTAATAAATCTCTTTTTAAAATACATTGTAATTAATTTATTCCTCATTGTAGACATTTTATTTGAATTGTTTTATTATAATGGGAATAATATATTCTAACAATTATTAATAACATATAAATTAACATGTAAGAGGAAGCATTCCAGAAACGCCAGCGCGCTCGAAAGTGCCCTTTTGACAAAATACTGCGCGTCCAAAGTGCCCTTTTGACAAAAAAGCCCCCCTGCCTTTTTGAAATCCTAGCTGGAGCACTGTGATGTGTTTCATAAGTCAATCAAAGACTGCATGGAAGGGAAAGGCTGATATATATTGACTGACATCTTTGCAGCAGAAGAAATTAACGGGAACTCACAATAACATGAAATTTTGTTCATTGATCAATCTTTGACAAGAACATGGTCTGTTTAATAAGTTGATAACATGTCCAACTTCAATTTGCATCTTCAGTGCCCCAGATAAGCTGCGTATCGGCGTTTTTCACCCTATACAAGTCTCGATCGAAAATGCTTTGCTCAATTTCGGTAATTTCTCATTGGAATAATTATCGTACGGCGGCGAAGATTTTATTCATTCGAAAGTTAGCAAGCGCCTGGATGACAGAGGAGCAAAACAGTCGAAGTTATTCAAACGCTATGTGGACTAAATTTCATAACAAATTAAGCGCCTGATCAAAATATTTACGGCGTGCATTTGTAAAGCGTCTGTACTTTCAGTTTCTATAACGATGTGTAATAAAAATGTCTATGCGAGACATCCGCGATTGTTGCTCTAAATATATGTTGATCTCAAACTTTTTCCAACCAAGTACAAACAACGGAATCATTTGTGTAATCGATTTGTTAGAAACTATGTATGCAGCAGTTGAAAGTAGCTAGTTGACATCCAAAAACATTATGGAAAGTCCGACTCCGTGATTGAAAAAACCTGTCAAAAGTGGAAAAAGTCATATCCCTGGTTAGAAATGGTTGACGTTGATGGGACAGAAAAAAAGAGTTGAAATGTGCATACTGCACCCAGTCTGTGCAACAAAAGTAAAGCATAAATGATTTTGAGGTATAAATGTTAATAAAATATTTCACCTTTTTTAGAAACTGTTATCACCCTATTTTTCAAAAGCAATGGGTGAAAACCCTATTAACCAAATAATTATCTGGAGCACTGATCTTCACCTTTGAGCTATAGACACAGGTTTTATGTGTCACAAGCCAACTACATATGATGATTTTAAAATCATAAAAAAAAAATAAGTTAAATACCAGACAAGATTTGAAGCCTTTCCGATGCAATGCACAGGCATTGGGTGCGTGGTCACAATTTGTTTGTGTCAAGGTGATGAAAAATGTTGTTTTATGACATATTGATAGTGTTTTAGTGACTTGGCCACACGCCGAACACCTGTGATGCAATGACGGAGAGGGGGGGGGGGCATAAAGTTGCATTTGATATATTGATTTTTCTACACAGCAATATGTAATAGTCTGCTTTTGTTCGGTAACAAACAGCGATTGTAGTTTGAAGATCGCGAAATTACATTGCAGTATTATTATTATATATAATTATGTACATTTTAAAAACCGACTTCGATGTAATATAACAAAAATTAATACATTTGTTTAAGGTCTCAATCAATAAACTGTCGTTATCGTCACTCCATAATTCCTGATTAGAACACATTTTTATTTTATTTTTATTTTGTGTTGTTGTTGTTTAAATTTACCGCGTAAAAGAATCACGTTGTTAAAAACGCAAAAGATTACAGTAATTGACACATAAGATAACCTCTCGTCTGATGACATGCTTTGCGGGCTAGCGAAGCTTTTGTCTCGTGAATTGCTTTTCGGGCTAGCGGACCTCTTGTCTGGTGACTTGCTTTGCGGGCGAGCGGACTAATTGTCTGGACATTTGCTTTATGGTCTGATGACTTGCTCTGCGGGATAGTGGACATCTCGCCTGATGACTTGCTTTGCGGGCTAGTGGAAATATCGTCTGATGACTTGCTTTGCGGGCTAGTGGACATCTCGTCTGATGACTTGATTTGCGGGCTAGTGGACATCTCGTCTGATGACTTGCTTTGCGGGCTAGTGGACATCTCGTCTGATGACTTGCTTTGCGGGCTAGTGGACATCTCGTCTGATGACTTGCTTTGCGGGCTAGTGGACATCTCGTCTGATGACTTGATTTGCGGGCTAGTGGACATCTCGTCTGATGACTTGCTTTGCGGGCTAGTGGACATCTCGTCTGATGACTTGCTTTGCGGGCTAGTGGACATCTCGTCTGATGACTTGATTTGCGGGCTAGTGGACATCTCGTCTGATGACTTGCTTTGCGGGCTAGTGGACATCTCGTCTGATGACTTGCTTTGCGGGCTAGTGGACATCTCGTCTGATGACTTGCTTTGCGGGCTAGTGGACATCTCGTCTGATGACTTGCTTTGCGGGCTAGTGGACATCTCGTCTGATGACTTGCTTTGCGGGCTAGTGGACATCTCGTCTGATGACTTGCTTTGCGGGCTAGTGGACATCTCGTCTGATGACTTGCTTTGCGGGCTAGTGGACATCTCGTCTGATGACTTGCTTTGCGGGCTAGTGGACATCTCGTCTGATGACTTGCTTTGCGGGCTAGTGGACATCTCGTCTGATGACTTGCTTTGCGGGCTAGTGGACATCTCGTCTGATGACTTGCTTTGCGGGCTAGCGGACCTCTCGTCTGATGACTTGCTTTGCGGGCTAGCGGACCTCTCGTCTGATGACTTGCTTTGCGGGCTAGCGGACCTCTCGTCTGATGACTTGCTTTGCGGGCTAGCGGACCTCTCGTCTGATGACTTGCTTTGCGGGCTAGCGGACCTCTCGTCTGATGACTTGCTTTGCGGGCTAGCGGACCTCTCGTCTGATGACTTGCTTTGCGGGCTAGCGGACCTCTCGTCTGATGACTTGCTTTGCGGGCTAGCGGACCTCTCGTCTGATGACTTGCTTTGCGGGCTAGCGGACCTCTCGTCTGATGACTTGCTTTGCGGGCTAGCGGACCTCTCGTCTGATGACTTGCTTTGCGGGCTAGCGGACCTCTCGTCTGATGACTTGCTTTGCGGGCTAGCGGACCTCTTGTCTGATGACTTGCTTTGTGGGCTAGCGGACCTCTTGTCTGATGACTTGCTTTGCGGGCTAGCGGACCTCTTGTCTGATGACTTGCTTTGCGGGCTAGCGGACCTCTTGTCTGATGACTTGCTTTGTGGGCTAGCGGACCTCTTGTCTGATGACTTGCTTTGCGGGCTAGCGGACCTCTTGTCTGATGACTTGCTTTGTGGGCTAGCGGACCTCTTGTCTGATGACTTGCTTTGCGGGCTAGCGGACCTCTTGTCTGATGACTTGCTTTGCGGGCTAGCGGACCTCTTGTCTGATGACTTGCTTTGTGGGCTAGCGGACCTCTTGTCTGATGACTTGCTTTGCGGGCTAGCGGACCTCTTGTCTGATGACTTGCTTTGCGGGCTAGCGGACCTCTTGTCTGATGACTTGCTTTGCGGGCTAGCGGACCTCTTGTCTGATGACTTGCTTTGCGGGCTAGCGGACCTCTTGTCTGATGACTTGCTTTGCGGGCTAGCGGACCTATTGTCTGATGACTTGCTTTGCGGGCTAGCGTCCCTATTGTCTGATGACTTGCCTTGTGGGCTATCGGACCTCTCGTCTGATGACTTGCCTTGTGGGCTATCGGACTTCTTGTCTGATGACTTGCTTTGCGGGCTATCGGACCTCTTGTCTGATGACTTGCTTTGCAGGCTAGCGGACCTTTTGTCTGATGAATTGCTGTGTGGGCTAGCGGACCAATTGTCTGATGACTTGCTTTGAGGGATAGCGGACTTTTTGTCTAATGACTTGCTTTGCGGGCTAGCGGACCGCTTGTCTGATGACTTGCCTTGTGGTCTATCGGACCTCTTGTCTGTATACTTGCCTTGTGGACTATCGGACCTCTCGTCTGACGATTTGCCTTGTGGGCTATCGAACCTCTTGTCTTATGACTTGCCTTGTGGGCTATCGGACCTCTCGTCTGATGACTTGCCTTGTGGGCTATTGGACCTCTCGTCTGATGACTTGCTTTGTGGGCTAGCGGACCTCTCGTCTGATGATTTGCTTTGTGGGCTAGCGGACATCTCGTCTGATGACTTGCTTTGCGTGCTAGCGGACATCTCGTCTGATGATTTGCTTTGCGGGCTAGCGGACCTCTTGTCTGATGACTTGCTTTGCGGGCTAGCGGACCTTTCGTCTGATGACTTGCTTTGTGGGCTAGCGGACCTCTCGTCTGATGACTTGCTTTGCGGGATAGCGGGCATCTCGTCTGATGACTTGCTTTGCGGGCTAGCGGACATCTCGTCTGATAACTTGCTTTTCGGGCTAGCGGACATTTCGTCTGATAACTCGCTTTGCGTGCTAGCGGACCTCTTGTCTGATGACTTGCTTTGCGGGCTAGCGGACATATCGTCTGATTACTTGCCTTGTTGGCTAGCGGACCTCTTGTCTGATGAGTTGCCTTGTGGGCTAGCGGGCCTCTCGTCTGATGACTTGCTTTGCGGGCTAGCGGACCTGTCGTCGGATGACTTGCTTTGCGGGCTAGCGGACCTCTCGTCTGATGACTTGCTTTGCGGGCTAGCGGACCTCTTGTCTGATGACTTGCTTCGCGGGCTATCGGACCTCTCGACTGATGACTTGCCTTGTGGGCTAGCGGGCCTCTTGTCTGTTGATTTGCTTCGCGGGCTATCGGACCTCTCGTGTGATGACTTGCTTTGTGGGCGAGTGGACCTCTTGTCTGATGACTTGCTTTGCGGGCTAGCGGACCTCTTGTATGATGACTTGCTTTGTGGGCTAGCGGACCTATTGTCCGATGACTTGCCTTGTGGGCTAGCGGACCTCTTGTCTGATGACTTGCCTTGTGGGCTAGCGGACCTCTTATCTGATGACTTGCCGTGTGAGCTAACGGACCTCTTGTCTGATGACCTGCTTTGTGGGCAAGCGGACCTCTTGTCTGATGACTTGCCTTGTGGGCTATCGGACCTATTGTCTGATGACTTGCCTTGTGGGCTATCGGACCTCTTGTCTAATGACTTGCTTTGCGGGCTAGCGGACCTCTTGTCTGATGACTTGCTTTGTGGGTTAGCGGACCTATTGTCCGATGACTTGCCTTGCGGGCTAGCGGACCTATTGTCTGATGACTTGCCTTGTGGGCTATCGGACCTTTCGTTTGAGGACTTAACTTGTGGGCTATCGGACCTCTCGTCTGATGACTTGCTTTGTGGGCTAGCGGATCTATTGTATTGTCTGATGACTTGCTTTGCAGACTAGCGGACCTTATGTCTGATGACTTGCTTTGTGGGCTAGCGGACCTATTGGCTGATGACTTTCTTTGTGGGATAGCGGACCTATTGTTCAGTGACTTGCTTTGCGGGCTTATGTTTATTGATAGATCTGTGATATATTTAAATGTGAAATCGTTTTCGCCGAGGTTGCACTTAACAAGCGGACATATATACACATATGTATATCGTTAGTCAGGTCATCTAACCTGATTACTTAATACATACATTATTTTATTTGTAAGACAGTTCGCTACTGTACGTAGAAGTTGAAGGAAAAAAATGATACGAACATATAAATGCTAATAGAGTCTTCTCAGATCAATATGATATCAATTATATTTGTGGAATACTGAGATACCGAGATAAATATAACAATTCATGAATTGCGATAGTCTATTTAAAATATAACAAAATTAAGGGGTGAATACCGGTATGTATACAAAAGGAAAGAAAAAGAAACACAAACCGTATTGGTTCTCGTATTACTTTTACGTCACGCTATCGACTTAAAATTTAACGCGAACAACTATGGTGCCAAAATATACGACGTAAATTTACAAAATCGTTTCGGTATTCATCGTTATTTACGGAAGAAATTCGCAAAACCCACAAAATCAAATGAGAATTACCGAAAGTAATTTTAAGTCTTTACGCATATTAACAAATTAATCCTAAGATAATAGTTTTGTATATTATTGTGCGTTCATTTTGGATGGTTACTGTTTATTTAAAGCTATATAGGTGTTTAACTATTTATACTTAATTGTCGCTATTCTTGGGAGTATTCTATTGTATAAGTGTTGCGATCTATGATCATTCAACGATTTTTTTTATTGTTTTGTTTAAAATCGCAACACATAGACACACGATTGATCATTTGAGTCTCTGAACGGCCATTCTCCACATACCTCTGATTAAGAATTTCAATTGTCAGTTACTGGCATAAGTATGTGCGCTTAGTACTGGCAAACCAGCTTACCCTTGTCCAATGAAACAAATAAACAAACAGGTAACTATACACAACATCATAGGAATAGAATGGCATCAATAGTTTAATACTTCTAAATGCAGAATTGTGTACGTAACTCAATTAAGTTTTAATTGGATAAACGTGATTTTAGTTGCATATTATATTTTATGAATTTGATTAGATTGATAAAGGCCAACTATTAACAAACAGGCAACACAAAATCACATTATATCAACTACCTTATAACCAATCAAGTATAACATTTTTATACCATTTTCGATACTACAACGACGCATTTTCTCTGTCAATTTTTATTGAAAAATTAAAGTCCTCGTCTTTGAAATTCCATCTATAAATGTATTGAATCGCGCTCTACATGGACATAACATAATACCAGTAGTTACGTAGATTTATTTGAAGATATACAAACTTTATTTGAGCGTTCATGCTATAACCATAATACAGTGCATAAAACGAATCGCAGTGGTTACCTTCCCATACGGGTTAATGTGTTTGGTACGAGCTATGCTCAGAAACTGTCAAAATGCGCGGAGGTTGATAGTTCACACCAAGATTGCACTGCTGTAGATATTCAACATGGAAATGATGTCACACAATAAGACGCATGCATTCATGTACATATGTTAAGCTAGAATATTACATATTACCCCATATTTAAAATGATGTGACATTAGACGAATGTTTTCTTTCCACAATTACAACCTATGCTCAGGCGAAATCGCAAAAACATTCCGTTACATCGCAAAGTAATTTCGTGCCCTACTCGCATCGTGTTTTGGCAGTCTCGTCCTTATTACCCAAGTGGAAAGTGAGAAATACAGATTCAATATTCCAGGAATAAGAGGATAATATGCAAAATCTTAATTTCGCAATCTCGGATCGTGATTTCGCGATATCGCATCGCATTTTCATGCCTTCGCATCGTATTTTGGCGGTCTCGCCCTTGAAATCCAATTCGACAGTGTGAAAGTACGATGCGAGGTAGCGAAAATACGATCCAAAATCGCGAGATTAATTTCGCAACCTCGCATCGTGTTCCCACATGTTCTAGCTTTGGATATACAACTACGGGGAAGCAAAATTACGATGCAGTATTACGATATTTATATCGCAATATAAAATGGTGAAGTCGCGTTTTCGCATTGTGATTTTTCTCCTTCATATCGGGTTCTCTCGCTTTTAATCCAGAGGTTGACCATGCGAAACAACGAGAAACCCTTACCTTAGTGATGTGTTAGATAAAACATTTTGTTCCACGAAAATAAATGCATGGAAGCATAAAAGTAGATCTTTTTTTGGATCAGTAATCTTAAAAAAAAAATCTAACACTACCGCTAAACATTTTGAAAAAAAAACGATGGTGAAATGGCTTTGCCAGAAACTAATTAATATATGAAGATGATTATAACTTAACAAATTATACCATTGAGTAACGGTCATTGCACTTGAGCATATCACAAGCTTCAAGTTTGTTGGTCACCTTTTACATCTTTTCTATCGCAATTTTAAGACATTTTGAGCTCACAGTTCAATGAGCGCTGTGATTCTTTATTGCTTTGCTTTTACGTCTTTAATCTGCAGTATGCCAAGAATGAAATTATGTAGTGTGTAACCCAAAAACATTCCTTACGGTATAATTCTTCCCCAACACCGGCATATATTGCGTGAAAACTTGTTTACCTAGCAACGGATTAATTATTTGCTCTATTTTCAAAAAACAGTAGTTAAATTGATTTTTTTTTAAATGATATCAGATTATGATTGATGCAACAACGGTCATTGATGAACTATTTTTTGATGCGATCAATACGCCGCTGTCACGGTAAACAACATGGCGGATGTCTTAAAGTTGTTCGAGAGGACTCGCGTATGAAAAAGTATAAATGTCAATGAAATGAAAGTTCGTTGCGTGTGGAATGGATAAAAACTTTAATGCTAAACCGTCTGTTAAAAAATCACAAATGGCGCTTGAAAAACTGAAAAAATCTGCGAGTAGAAAGAAAAAGAAGTCTAAAAAGTCAGCAAAAAGTGATCAAAGCCCTGACTCATTGGAAGTAGAAGGGATAGGTACACTTGACCGGACGGGTAACCACTTTCCTTCATTTGTATTAAACATTTATTTTATTTTATTGGTTTTCAAAGCTCTTCGCGTTTAGCCCATATTAAAAACATTATCATAATGCTACTCAGTCAGTGACTCGGTGTCTGTTCTAAGAAGGGGGATGGGGGATTCACCCCCCTTTAGGCTTTATTGAGGATCCCCCGATATTTTGCATGGGAGGGGGGATTTTCATAGACAAAGAAGGAAAAATGTCAAACTTTTTTGTAATATAAGAATTATCAGTCAAATTCACCCATCTTTTTTTAATCCTAGAATTGACGCTGGCTACTAGTGTCAATAAAGTTTGAATCAGTTCTAGTTGCAATAATCAAACTGGCGCTCCGAGCTGTACCTATGTACTCATAAAAGCTTGAAGCATTCAAGAAGAACTAAAATCAGTTCCAATGCTCCAGCCAGGATTTAAAAAGGGTAGTGTTTTTTTTTAAAGGGCTCTTAAACACTCCCTTTTTATGCTCCCCATATATATAGCTATATGGGGGAGCATATAGTCGCCGCTTCGTCTGTCCTTGTGTGTGTGTGTGTGTCCGTACGGAAATTTGTCCAGGCTATTTCTCATCAACTTATGACCAGAATTCAATGAAACTTTATGGGAAGCTTCACTACCAATGGGAGATGTGCATATTATCAGCCGGTTCTGGTCGGATGATTTTTTACAGAGTAATGGCCCTTTGAAATTTTCCATTGTACATATAGTGCAATTCTTGTCCGAGCTATTTCTCAGCAACTTATTACGGGAATTCAATGAAACTTTATGGGAAGCTTCACTACCAACAGGAGATGTGCATATTATCAGCAGGTTCGGGTCGGATGATTTATCACAGAGTTATGGCCCTTTGAAAATTTCCATTAACTGTACATATAGTGCAATTCTTGTCCGGGCTATTTCTCAGCAACTAATGACCGGAATTCAATTAAACTTTATGTGAAGCTTCACTACCAAGAGGAGATGTGCATATTATCAGCCGGTTCTGGTCGGATGATTTTTCACANNNNGGGTAAAAGAAAAACATGTTTTTTTTGGTTTTTCATGTGTATCTCATCGACCTGCACATTTGGAGTGGTGAAAAGGTCAAGGTCAATGATGACCTTAAAGGTCAAAGGTAAAAAAAAAATCCAAGCACATTGGCCATAACTTTTGCAATATTGAAGATAGCAACTTGATATTTGGCATGCACGTGTATCTCATGGAGCTGATCATTTTGAGTGGTGAAAGGTCAAGGTCATCCTTCAAGGTCAAAGGTCAAAACATTTTTTTTTTTTTTGGTTTTTCATGTGTATCTCATCGACCTGCACATTTTGAGCGGTGAAAAGGTCAAGGTCAATGATGACCTTCAAGGTCAAAGGTCAAAAAAACAAAATCCAAGCACATTGGCCATAACTTTTGCAATATTGATGATAGCAACTTGATATTTGGCATGCATGTGTATCTCATGGAGCTGCACATTTTGAGTGGTGAAAGGTCAAGGGTATCCTTCAAGGTCAAAGGTCAAAAAAATAATAATTTGGTTTTCCATGTGTATCATCGACCTGCACATTTGGAGTGGTGAAAAGGTCATGGCCAATGTTGACCTTCAAGGTCAAAGGTCAAAAACTAAATCCAAGCACCCACAGCTGAGCGTTGGCACCCGCTCTGCGGTGCTCTTGTTAAGAGAGTTATGGCCCTTTAAAAAATTTAAGTTGCTAAACCATCCATCATATTATTTTGTCCAAAGTTATGCCCCTCAAGACGTTTCCTTTTATCTAAATATAAAGTGCAATATTGTGACAAAAAACACTTTGGGGAGCATCACCCGTCTCCGACGGTTTCTTGTTATTGGTAGGCTAGTAAGACTCGATTGGTCATTGTCGGCTCGGGTACTACTTAAATGTACCCTGGGAACTCTTAAGTATACTTAAAAATAACCTGGGTACGTTAAATATACTAAAACGTGCCCGGGAATTCTAATGCTAAATTGGTCGTTGTTCGCTTTTTTCAAATTAATTATGTTCATATTTATGTCAATATTTGGTAAAATAGCCTCTATAATATCGAAACACATACTCAAAGAGAATGTTGAGGCAGGTTTTGTTCAAAGAAAATTTGTATTTTTATTCCGTAGAGCGTTTTACGATATTGGACTTTGGGCGGGAATAAAACTCGGGTAAAGTCTTAAATGGCCAGGTACGTTTTAGTATATTTAGCATTCACGGGGTACATATAAGTATTCTTAAGATACCCAGGGTACATTTAAGTAGTACTCGAGCCGACAATGACCAATCAAGCGCAAGTAAGCTATGATAAACACAAAATAGACTGCATTTCTAGTTTGTTTAAGGGGCTGTCAGATGTTCATTTAATTTAAGTGTTATTGTAGACGGATTTAAACATTTCAATATCAAGGGTTTGGAAATAAAGGCACAGCGTCAGCATGTTGACTGTGTTGAATTATTTAAGTATTACTGAAAACAACAAAGGCAGCACAGTATTTTATAGCAACATGGAGCATCTGAGTTGGAACGGTGGTGTATCTAACTGTTTTTTATTAGCTGGAGAACTGTTTTCAGGTTGGAACGGTGGTGTATCTAACTATTTTTTTAATAGATGAAGCACTGTTTTCAGGTGGTTATGGGTTGGAATTCACACTTGTTATTTCTGTCAAGTTTTCTTTTATCATGAATTGATAAAAAAAAAAAAAAATGATATTTATCTTATTAAATCATCAAACTGGGTTTGTTTACATGAAAAAAATTGATAAGGAAATCTTTCCCAATTTAAATAAAATGTTGGTGAAAAATATTTGACATAAAAATTCAATGGGTTTAGCTATGCCCCAGAAGAAATTTCAGGGGAATAAAGTGTTCTATATGCATGTCTGTCCGTTAATTCATCTGACTTCTTGTGCGGAGTAAAGATCTTACAGTGTTAAAGGGCTTCAAATCAAACATTATATAAACAAAAAAATATTGCTTGTGGTTTATTTTTTTCGTGCATAGTATAATTAAATAATACCTGTAAGTTTTTGGTAATATCTTAGCAAAATAAATAATTGACTTTCATCAATAAGATTTTTAAAAGCCATACATTAAGATATACCTCAAGAAATATATTTTTCTGGCATTGCATTATGAAATGCTCCATCTTCTGTTGCCTTTAAATGTTTAGAGAATAAGACTTGATTAGACTAAAATTAGGTGTACCGTGACTGGAAGAGTTACTTGTTCTTGTGTTGAACATTTTGTTCTTTGTAGATTGTAAAAATGAGTGTAGTTTGACATGATACGTACGTGTGTACATGTATATCTCAAAGCTTGTGTTTTCAACTTCTCTTTAACTACTGGGTGGATCTTGCTAAAATTTAACACTTGAATGTCCTTTCAATGTAGATGATCTTAAAGAATTTTGGTTGTGACAAGTTTTGGCGGAATTATTGCCCATTATCTGTTTTTCCACAATATAATTATAGTCCCAAAATTGTGTGTTTTCAAATCCTTTTAAACTACTCTGTTAATCTCACTCAACCTAACGTAGTGGAATGACCTTAATGTGTAGTTGATTGTTAAGAATGAAGTGAAATGTGCATCCTTTTTGGAAGAATGATGGCTCTTTCTTTAATTTTGCACTAAAGAATATAATATGAGTCTCAAAAAAATTCCTTTTCAAATCCATGTTTAATTTAATACTGGGTGATTTTCGCTCAGACATTCATAGTTGAAAGACCTTAATGTGTAGATGAACTTTAATAAATGTATTTTGGCTGCGAGAAGTTCTGGCAAAATTATCACCCGTTGTCTGTTTTCCACTATGGAAACATATAGTCCCAACAGTTTGTGCTTTCAACTCCTCAAACTACATGTTACTGGGCTGATTTTGCCCAAACTTTCAAAGCTGAGTGTTCTCAATAAGTAGATGATAGTTTAGAAAGGAATTTTAGGTCCGACCATTTTTTGCTGAATTATTGCCCTTTGTTTGTCCCTTGTAGAATGTACAAATAAGAAAGACTTGGTCAATGGTTTGTTAGTTTATTCTGTGAAATATCTACCGGAAACAGAAAGAAACCAAAATGTATATATATTTTTATGCATATTCTAACAAAGAAAAAATTATTATTGTAAAACTACTGCTGCACAACGAAAAAAAGGGGTGTGGGTTCTGTGCACTGAATGGTAAAATATTTCACTTCTTTACAGTGCAATTTTTTGTCATGTTATAGGATCAAAATAACTTTTTGCATTGTGGTTGTCTATTGGTCAAAATAAACCATCTGTAACCACTTGGGGCTATCACCATCATGAATTAATTTGAATGCCTGAGGACACCAAATTATTGTTTGTAATGGTAGATCAGCAATGCTTAATCAAACATGATTTCTTAATTATGAATTACAACTTACTCAGTTGGCAGTTTAAAATAGTGTCAATACCTGTTAACAGACATTAAGCTTGAATGTTTTTCAACATGTATATTAAAATGTATTTATTGAAATGTTTTAGTGTTAAAAAACAACAACTGACAAATCTTAAGTTAAAAATAAGTTTTCATGATACGGAGATAATGTCTGAAAGAAACTTATTTAAAAGCCTGTATATACTGTACTGTAATGACTTCTTAGCTTTAACAGTGTAAACAATGCTATCAAATTGTTCATACTTAAATTAATTCACACAAGATAAGGTTAATAATTTGTGACTAGTCATTGTATTTTACCAAGACAGTGATGTTTACAACTGCATTCATTATTTGATTTTAATTCCCATTGTCATGAAGCAGTTGAAATTTGCTTCTTTGGAAAAAACAATTATCAATATTGAATGTCAATTTGTAAATAGCAAAAAATTAATGCGTAACGTAAGTAATCACATGTTGATAGAGATTTGATATGTATACCGATTGTCTGCTTAAATCATAATCTACTGACCTCAGTGTGGGGTGAGTTACGGATATAGGATCTATCGTATTATGTATCCAACTGGCAGTTAATCTATTAAATGGCTATTAATCAATTTTGTTCTGGCAGAGGTGCAATATCACACTTTTGGTTGGATATCCCTTAATGTTGGTTTTCTTTTCAGACCATTGATTACAACATTTAAATTGTAATCCGCTTTCACTTAAAACAGTCCCATGTCTGCCAGACCAATGTTTAGGTTTGCTGGATTATTTTCTTGTACTTTGAGTTTTATATTATTTCAAGTCATCTGAGACGATTGTTCTGAAATGCGTTTAGTGGAAATCGATTTAAATTTAGTTTCGGATATGATCACTAACTGGTAGATATTGAGTATTAAAAGGCGATGAAAGAGTTATAGATAATGTTTATTACCGACTTGTATATAGAGATAAATTATGTTCAGTATTTCAACTACTGCAACATTGTTTATAACAATTTGAAAATGCTTAAGCTCCTGTTATAAAGTGCTTTAAATAAATCAAAAGACAACCACTGATTATAATGTATGATCAGCATTTTGTTATACAAGTTCAGTGCTGAACCATTATACTTCAAAGTGTAATTTGTATTATTTATACTTTGTACAGGTGGTAAATGCTGGTTTCTTTTACAACTAGCACTCTTTTTTTTTTAAATTGCAATATCAGAATAACAAAACTACAATATTGTGATAAAAAAAAGGAACTGGGATATTGAAATTAAATATTTGAATGTACTCTGTTGACCCCATTTTAACGAAAGATTTTGATAGATAGCACACACCAACATGAATAGTCAAGCTAAAATTCTAGGGTTGTAAACAATATCAATAATATAAGCTTTACATGGTTTTCATAGAAATCAGTTGATTGGGGGCGAATTATTCCTTTAGTGCATTATTACATCCGTTTGCTTCAGTGTAGTTACTGCACTAACATGTACGAAGCTGTTATTGACGTCTGCATATCTTCACACAAGAAGAATGCTTCTTTATGAGATTGCTATAGTTTATAGAATTGCATATCATAGATTTTATTGACCTTGTTACATAATATGATAAAATATCAGGTTAAGTATTTGAAAACAAATAAAACATAAATAATGTTTAGAATCTGGTTTAAAGTTTATTAGAAAAAAAATGAAACTTTATATTATTGATATTGTTTACAACTCATTTTAGCTAGACTATTCATGATATATAGTTTAACTTTACTACCCCTTCTGTTTGCCTACAATGCTTTAGTTAAGGTTTGTGTAAACCAGGCCTGCTAGCTCAGTTGTTAGAGTCATGCGCTACAGCAACAAATTCAAGAATCATGGTTTTGATTCTTCGTTCCCTACCTCTTACTCAAGTACCGGTACTACAGTTGTCAGTTACTGTTGTAAGTATGTGCATTTAGTACTGGTAAACCATAATATAAAAAGAGTAGCTTAACTGACCACTGTGAAATATTGACTGACATACTGTTTGATGAAAATTCCAAATAAACAAAAAACAGTCAAAGCGTGCACAAAAATGGTATCATTTAAAATTAAAAAGTTATTTCAGCTAGATTGTATGTAAAGACAAAGGCTTATTGGGATGCTTGCAAGCCTGTTTTATGGGTAGAATCAGGCAGCTTTTAAGGAGCTTGTAAAAACGCCCCCAAAACAGGCATCGAACCCCGGACCTGCCGAAGCCTAGGTGGACACCACATCAACTTCATCGGTGTGACCCTCATATCTGTTTGACTTAAATTAATATAACTACATGAACTTGTACTTCTTTATTAAATTTTAATTGAAACTGAGTCGATTGACATAGCCATTTTTGTTGAAACATAAGATACTTAATGAATGGACGCTCAAGACTGTTACTATATGGTATTGTAACCTTTCGTCATGAATATCCATTATGTGACTTCTTCAATTACGTATCGTTAAGAAAGTGCAATTACGTTGTAACTGATATTGGAAAAGCACATATTGGTACATTTCTATTGCCCTAAGGCTAAATATAATATTCCAATGACCGACGCATTTCAAAATATTGGGTACCCGGTATATGGTTTATAACATTCTTTAGATACACAAATGACAATATTATTATACAGAAGTATAATTCAATACGACAAGTCTGCCCATGGGGTGTAAGCTAATAGCTACTTTTTGTACAGATTTAATTGTCTGTTAAAATCAGTTCAATCAAGTATTGGTTCTGATAATTATAGCTGAACTTTGTTACGAAAGTGTTATAAACATATTTACACATTGGCTGTAATTGCAATAGCAAGTGAATATTCAAAATAGAACAAAGTGCTTTAATTGATTGAAGGCCAAGATAATATTTAACTTCTTTGTGAAGGCCACTGTGAAGTATTGATACAGTCTACAATTATGCTTACAATGTTATTTTTAGAACTTAACAAGTTCATTTTAATTGCTGGTAAACTTTTGATAGCTTTGTACCATTCATATTAGAGCCGAAAAATGACTCCATTCTGCCAGCCTACTTGGCTTAGTATTAAGTATACGTTATCTCCTATGTCGCTTTATAAATTTTAATTCAGATAATGTGTATGCCTCAAAAGGGAGGCATTTATTAATTGACGCTTCCACATCTGTTGCTGATAGAAATCATGTGTTTAGTGTTTCAAATATGTAA
This sequence comes from Dreissena rostriformis, assembly GCA_007657795.1. NCBI lineage: Eukaryota > Metazoa > Mollusca > Bivalvia > Myida > Dreissenidae > Dreissena > Dreissena rostriformis. Next base: position 50,412 of record VMBQ01001204.1, read on the forward strand.
CATCAAAAAAATGTGAGTTTTCTTTTGTTAAGTAACAAGCATGTGGTGAAGTTTGAATGAAAATATATCCTTTAATTATAGCTTGGGGAATTTTAAGCTTTACAGGCAAATCCCAGATCTGTCTATCCCATTGTCCGTCCTGGTGTGTGTCCTTCCGTCTGTTAGTCAGCCCTGCTTTTTGTGCGTAGCCTACCTCAGGAAGTGTCAGAGAAATGAATTCATATGAAGTTTAAAGGGATTCAAATAGAACCTCATACTCTGATAGAGGGGATTAAGCGGAAATGTAGAGTACAAGAGCCATAACTCTCGTCTGATTTTACCAAGTTATTTCCCTTTAGTGAATTTTTCTTTACAAAGCATAACTCTGTCAGTATTGAAGGTATTTAGATAAAACTGTGTACGTTGAAAGAGGATACCTCGAGGAAGTTAAGAGTTCAAGAACAACAAATATCTTATCTGTAGTTCGGGAGTTATTCCTTTTTTATGCCCCCGGTAGGGTGGCATATAGCAGTTGAACTGTCAGTCCGTCTGTCTGTCAGTCTGTTTGTCCGTCCGAAAACTTTAACATTGGCCATAACTTTTGCAATTTTGAAGATAGAAACTTGATATTTGGCATGCATGTGTATCTCATGGAGCTGCACAATTTGAGTGCTGAAAGGTCAAGGTCATCCTTCAAGGTCAAAGGTCATAAAACAAAATCCAAGGGAAGTAATACGCTTTAAAGGGAGATAATTTCTATACCTGCCAAATGATAACTAGAAATTTTATTTCAAAGCGGCGCAGTAGGGGGCATTGTGTTTCTGACAAACACATCTCTTGTTATCCCCCGCCAGAGGCGGAGGGATATTGTTTTGGCGTTGTCCGTCCGTCCGGCTGTCCGTCCGTCCGTCCATCCGGCACTTTTGTGTCCGGAGCCATATCTTGGAAGTGCTTTGGTGGATTTCATTGGTATGAGTATATATATGGATAAAATGATGATGCACGCCAAATGGCATTGTACACCATCTGTTAATAACAGAGTTATGGCCCTTTATATCTTGAAAAAATGCTTTTTACTATAGGCACTTTTGTGTCCGGAGCCATATCTTGGAAGTGCTTTGGCGGATTTCATTGAAACTTGGTATGAGTATATATATGGATAAGACGATGATGCACGCCAAATGGCATTGTACACCATCTGTTAATAACGGAGGAATGGCCCTTTGTATCGTAGTTTGTTCATCCGTCCGATTTGCACCCATCCTAAAACAAAATATATTTTGCGGGGGATATCAATTCTACGAATTTGCTTGTTTTATCTATATAGTCCCTTTCTTGTTTGGAGCATAATTCAGCTAGTTGTCACAACTACAGATTTGGATCTTTTTTGTTTTGTTTAAAGTCACTGTGACTTAATTGATTTAAGTAAAACTGTCAGAACATTTGTGGATAGAGGGCCACATGGGCAATATGCATTTAATTTATTTCATTTTTTTTTTTTACTTCCAACAAAAAATTTGGTTTTGTGGTTACAGAAAAGAGTGAAAACTACAATCTGGATCCTGCAACAACTCAAAATGTACTTTATATTTTTTCTTTTGTATAAAATAGTGCTTGCTATGGTTATAGAAATAACTGAAAACTGAAATCTGGATCCTGCAATTACTAAAAATTACTTAAGCTTTTTGTAGCTTGATGAAATGGATATACATGTAGATCCTGATCTTAATGTTATAAAATTAACCTAGAAGGGGACTGCTGCTTTGTTTTTGAAAAAGCTTTAGTTTTTTTTCAAATGAAACCTTTGATTTATATTAATTTATTTATTTCCATTTTAAACTAAAAAATAATTGCTTTGTTGTCAAATATTTACAGAAATTTTCATATCAATTAAGAAATATTTCTGGCCAATTGTAATTTTGGTTTATGGTAATGCATTCGCTAGTTACCTTCAATTATCAGTAATACATTTTTCTCTCTTCACTCTTTCCATTTGAAGAAATAAAAATGAATTTGTAGTTTTAACTCATATCATCAAATCTATTCAAGGTGCTGAGTCCGACTCTTCACTGACGCGACCCAGTGGGTCACCAAGTATCGCCAGCAAGGGTCAGCCCACCTCCGGCACCAGCCAATCAGCTGCCTCCAATACACACTCTGACAACAGTACAGAACTGGTGACTAGAATTCTCAAACCCAGATCTCTACTCCAGTTTCCGCCAGCTTTGGTGGAAACTCTTGATTCGCTGAAAAGCACTGCTTCAGCCAGTTGTCTATTGAGTAACGAAACTAACAATCTGGAAAAGAAACCTGCCAGTGTTTCCTTTTCAAACATTGACGAGATACTTTCAACGAACCTTTCCGCAATGTCTGTGAAATCAAAAAATGGATCCTCTCGTAATAAAGGAAAAGGTAGTTCAAAATCGGCAGCAAATGGTGCTGTTTCTTTAAAGAAAGAAAAGGCAGTAAAATCTGAACCGGCAAAAACCAGTATTACCAAAGCTGCAGAGGAAGCGGCGAGAATTCGAAGCGAGGAAAGTTTACGCTGGGAATTTGCCTTAGCAGACGATGATAAAGAACAAGAACGATTACGAGTTTATAAAATGAACCGGAGAAAACGATATTTAGCAGCCGCCACGGAAAAAGGACTTGGCTGGGTTGTGAATTACGGTAAAAATGGGTCACCATTGTCGGACGACTCGGCTACGGACATTCGAGAAGCTTACAGAGCAACCGTCACAGAGTACAGCACTGTCCGAAGCATTATTTCTAGTCAGAGCAGCACCCCTTTGGGCATGGCTGGAGAAATTGCTTGCTAGTTGCATTGATTTAAACGTGCATAGATTGTCCTGATTAATGTCTTCGGAAGTGCTTGGCCATCGCTTGCTAGAGGCCTATGCAGGAATGTATGCGAATGTTCTTGCCTAATTTTATCAGAAATATTAGGCCATAGATATAGACATTACTTAAAACAGTGGGCCGTTTGGCCACAGTGATAAGAAATAGCTTGCAAGAGGTTTTGATGGAACAGGTTTGAATTTCTTTAATCTGTAAATGTTAGGCCCTTGATTTCTCTCCTAATTTTAACAGTAGACTGCAGTGTTTTGGTCCAAGTCAAGACAACTCACTTGCAAGATGAACCGATTTAAACTGTGTCAGGTGACTGATGTTACTTTTCATGCAAACTCTCTAAATGTTAGGCCCTTGAATATTGGCTTCAAAGAGTGGACTGTTAGTGGCAGTCCTGAGGCTAATGCTGGTTGAAAAGTAGAGATTGCTTTCATTGAAACTGTTAACAAATAATACTGTAATTATATCAGATGGTAAAACATGTAATCATAATGCATGAGTGAAATATTGTGATAAATACAGATAGGTGCTAGGTTATTTAGCCTTTACATTTTTAAATGTGTCAGTGAAGTGCATGAATTCTAAGGGAGATGGATACATTGGTTAGTATTTGCAAAGAACCAATTCTGTAATTAAGACATTAATAATTCTGTAATTAAGATGTGTCATTACAAAAAATATCTGTTTTGTTTAGTTCAAAAAGTTACTTTTAGTGTTTAAGTATACTCTTTAAGTTATGTATTTGTAAAGTAAAATATGTACATGTATACCATCATTCAAAACGTATTCTTATTAAATATGTGAAAAACATTTTAGAGCTGTTACTAATATATGCTTAATATTATTATGGGTATATTTTTTATTATAGTGAAGATGCCCAATGTGGATCAACAGTATAACCAGCAAGAGAATGTTATATTGTGTGTCAATCTGGTTATTTGCACTTATTTCATTGTATCTTGAAGTGTCTCAAAGTAAGAAATCTACAATGTTTTATATGCAGTTTTCCATTTGAAATACAAGTAAATGAATAGCAATAAATGGAATAGTTGATAAACAAATGCTAACATAAATAAATCAGTATAATTGATTAACCGCAAGAGTGTATACATGTACTTGAATTCAGTTCATACATACGGAATAATTACCAAAGGCACTTTTGATTGTTTTGTTGAAGACATGGAAAATAATAATTATACCTTAAGTACTGACAAAAAGATAACACCATATAAACATGCACTTGAAAAAAAAAACAGACAAAATACTAACCATAGTTATAAACAGTCATGTACTTAAACAATTTGAAATTCACTTATGTTGAAAAAATATTGATGTGATCTATTTAATGTTTTATATCTTTTTTTAAGTTTGTATGATATAGTTTTTAGCTCGGCTATTTTCGAAGAAAACCCTTAGTATTGTCATAGCCCTCTCTTCTTCCGCCGTCCGCGTCGTCGTCATCTGAAAACTTTAACATTGGCCATAACTTTTGCAATAATAAAGATAGCAACTTGATATTTGCCATGCATGTGTATCTCATGGAGCTGCACATTTTGAGTGGTGATAGAAGAAGGTCATCCTTCAAGTTCAAAGGTCAAAAATACGTTGTTTGTTTTTGTTTTTCATGTGTATCTCATCGACCTGCACATTTTGAGTGGTGAAAAGGTCAAGGTCAATGATGACCTTCAAGGTCAAAGGTCAAAAAAACAAAATCCAAGCACCCACAGGCGAGCGTTGGCACCCGCTATGCGGTGCTCTTGTTACTGTTTATATTGATGGCTGTATGACAATACATATGTATCATATAAGATACGTAGTTTTGAACATTGAGCTGTGTCCAACTGCCATATAGTTTGCCTTGTTTGTATTCCTGTTTCATTTTGAAGTGTTGTATTGATTTGCAATCAATGTTTTTGATTTACCTGTAATTATATATAATTATTATGTAATTATGGTAATATAATTGAATATAATTGCAGTTATTTGTTAATGTTTATTTTAATATTCTAACAATACAATGTCATTTGTTACATATTTGATGGTTTTAATATCGTTTTAACCTTTGATTGTGATTCATAAACCTTATTGACCAAGACTGAAATGAAAGTCATACGCCTTGCCTTGACTGAAATCTTGCAAATAAATCAAATTCATAATGTCTGAAATAAACCCAAAGAAATAGAAAGGATCAACACTGCCACACTGTATGGGGTGTGCTGTGGCAAATGACGAAATGGAATAATAAAAAAAAAGGAATGTTAAGGCAGAAATGTAATAAAAATGATGTAGTTAAGTCTTTTTTTTGCAGCATTTTTGTAGCGTGAAAATATGTTTGAAAGACAGTGGTTTTAAATGTGTCAATGTAAATGTAACTTTGAATGAGCAGAAGCATTTTTGTTTCTCTCAAAAGTAAAATGTCAAAGTCAAAATAAAATAACTTGATTCAATTTTGGCAGACTCAGAAGCATTATTCGGTTAATTTAGTGTCATCAATAAATTAATTGTACATGTACTCATAAATTAAGTCATGTGACATTCATTTCAAACAGTTTCCCTTATTTGTAATGCTGTAGATATAAGATAACATTTCAAACCTGTGTCAATTGTCTCTAAAAAAATCCCCAAATGAAAATTAATACACTATTTTATAATCAATATTGAACTTCCTATTGACAAGCCATTACTTTCATGAAAGATATATAGCATGTTTGCTATCTGCTGTTTAAATGGTAAATTAGAAATGAATTAAAAGGAAGTTATTGTTTTTGCTTGACTACTTTGAATGGAACTCTTAATTAACATTTTATAACATAAATGGTGAAAATTCACTGTGTGTTTATTTCTGAATATTGCATCTGCATAAACAGGTTTTAAATTATCATTAACATTATAAAATAAACACATTAATTTATAAAATACAAAATGTGTAAGCATTATTATGGTAAATTATTTACTGTATATTGCAAAAACATACATGTAAGTGTGAATTTGCCTTTGACAAATCTAAAATTCTATACTGAACAAAATCAAATAATGCTGTGAAATATCAAAGCAAATTTTGAAAAACACTGGAGTGTTGCATGAATCAGTTACATGTCAGTGAAAAATTACATTAATGTGCTACAGGCAAAAAAATAACCTTATATCTACTTTTTTTATTTTCAACTTTAAAGTTCTTTGATAAACATAGATAAACACGTAATACAGGTTTTTCCTTCACACAAAATTGTTAATGTCACTAGCAAACACAGTTAAATTATTCATGATGCTTTTTTAGGTTAATGTTTGATGTAAATTGGCTTATCACTTTAAATTTTCAACAATTGGTATAAATTTTTGAAAGCCGTTTTCTAAATCATGCTTGAGCCAACTGACACTGATTACTTTTCTGTACAAATGTAAGATTTATGTTCAGACAGCATTTGGCATTAATTGAATTTTCTTTTTTGTGCACCATTGGTTGCAAGATTTATTGCCACATTAGATATTTGTGACCACTTGCCAATACTCTCATGCTGCCTGATTTATGACATGAATAATTTGTATTAAATTCTGAATCTAAGCTGAAGTTTCCATTTTCGGAATGGCATTATCTTTCATTACAGATGTTATCTCGTGATAACATTGATAAACAAATACGTACATTTGCATTGCATGTTTGTTTGCACTTTTCATGGCACTTAATTGAATTGTACTGCCAAATGAGTTAAACAATTGTATCATTATTAAAAACTTAAAAAATACCTGTATTTTTAAATTAGGTAAATTTGTAAGAATTGATTTGCATTATATAACATTCTTAATAAGTATATTAAAAAAAAATCTTAAGATTTCGCTGTGTTATTGTTTGTTGTTTGATAGTCTGTTTCAAATCTGTATTTTTTCTTAAAATCTCTCTAATTTAACATTAAGATTTGATTACATCTTGGTGAATTTAAGCACACTTTGAATAAAAACCAGTATATAGCTCACTTGACTTTAACTGTTTTGTAAATGTGCGCTACATTTGGCCAACCCTAAACCCCATGTGAAGAGGTAGTATACAGACCTGCCTAGGTCTGCTTACATGTTAAATTCTGTTCATTATATTTAAACCCATGATTAGTGTCAAGATGGCATTTACATACTTTAAAGGTGAATGCAGTTCATTTCATCTAAACTTTGACATGTTTAATTCTTGAATAGCAACTCATGAAAGATAAACAACTCAAACAAAATAAAACATGGTTTTGCATATTTTATAGATAATTATTTTCATTTTCTGTATATTAATTTCTAATATTGAAAGTTATGACTGTTTATCAATTACTATTTATTGAAAGGACTTGTTAACTGTAGAATGCACTTTAAGTATCTCATAATTGGACAAAAATGCAATTGAAAAATGCTTGAATCTTAAATATATACTTATTGCCTTCCTATTATAGTTTTACTTGTCCATTTTATAATATTTGAACACCTCATGTAAATGTATTGTAATTGTAAATATTCATAGCTTAAAATATCATATATTTTATCATAGAGTTATATTTATACATGTGCTTGTTTTGTTTTTAAACTAGAGATCTGTTTATAATGTGCCACGTTTATACCTCAGTACTTTCTGCTTTAAGAACCTGACATAAATACATCACAATAAGTTTCTAAGCATCATTTTGTTTAGATCACTGGTATTACTTTAAGAAGTTGACTTTATTAAGACACTACTAGGACAAACTTTCCAACTAAAATGATGTTGATGTTTTGAATGATAATACAATTTTTTGAAGGAATAAATGTATTAGAGAAACATCAAAATATGGAATTATCAGTGCAGTCAATAAACAGGTTCAGAGAAGTATATGTACATGTATTTATTTCTTGTGTGTCTGTTCAGCTTGCTGATTATTTTTGTTTCTTTTTGTTAACTGTATTGTCCCAAGTCTGTATGTAGTTGCACCTAAATGAATTCAATGTCCTTTTATGTGCTGCATTTGAATCCATTTGAAACAATTCGATTGCTGTTCAAAAAATAGGACAGCAATAAAATGTGTATAAAAATAGCTTGTTAGATGCTTATGAGTATTCAAAATATGTTGACTTTGGTTAGAAAACATATTTGAAGATTTAAAATAAGTGTACTTCAATGGTTCCTTTTGCACTAAATCTTTTATTTTTGAAATTTGAAATTTAAATGTCTTCATTTTCTAAGTAATTATTTTGTTGTGAGTTCACATGATTATCATTGCTGCTGATGATTTACTGTCTGCATATACTCATTTTTGTTGATGTACTGTCTGCATAAATTTTACTAATGAACAACGTTGATAACCTTTGATGAGTGTTAATTTTGTGATATGTTTTCTTGTCTGAGTAAATACGCTTATGTGAATAGTAACCAAACATTGGTATGTTACATACAATACATTATATACTAGTGACTCTGCTGAAATATCAATAAATAGCTTAATCAATTATTGATTGTTTTTTTTGTATTTGTTACACGCCGTATTGAAAAACAGTGCGTTTTTTTTTGGATCGCCAGGCCAGGCGATTGGGTGGCATCCAGAACGATGTCAGCTTAATTACTCAAACCGTTTAAATAGTATCTTAATGAAAGTTGGTAATAATGGTAATGGGCATAATATCTTGACCGAGCTTGATAACCAGCCAGCCAGATCGCATAAACAATTAGTGCTATGGCTCTTGAAAATGAAAGCCAAATTTTCCTTGTGCTCTAGAACTCCTAATAGTTTACATCAGATAATCATTAAACTTGTTACTGTGGTTTGCGGGCATATAATCTAAACCGAGTTAAATAACCAGCCAAATTGCATGTGGCACTTCTGAAGTATGGCCCTTGAATTATCACGAACAAATTTGCCAAATGAATGTTGTCTGCTCTTATGTCCGTTAATAACTCAAACAGTTTAAGTAAGATCATTATGAAACTTGTAATGCTGTTTATAGGCTTACTACATCTGGTTCAATAGGCAGCCAGATCGCATTAAGAACTTCTGAATTATGGCTCTCGAATTCCAAAAGAAAAGCCAAATGAACCTTGTCCCCTATCTTATCCGATATTTTTATCTAAGCATCATAAGAGAGTGTGCATACTAGCACTTTCTTCCGCTTCAATGACAATTGGGAATAAAAACAGTAGTTAACCATTTGAGTTCAAAATTCTTGCATCGCAGGTCCGGGTTCAGCATCTTAGCCGAGAATCAATTTAACTTCTTGGAAGGATTCATTACTAGGAAAAGGTGGGCATTCTATTTGAACGTTTCACTTCAATGACTGACATTTTCCGAAATAAGTTTATAATGCATTTTTTGTCTTGATAGACCGATGTTACGTTTGGATAGGAAAGTAACGAAACGTTATGGAAAGCTTCATTGCCAAGAGGAAGTGTGCATACCACAAGGTCGTTAAGCTTCAATGATATTTTTGGTCAAAGTCACTTAAAGTTTCTGAAATAATGATCGTTCTGCTTGCCTCGACTTTTTCTAGGTTACTACCGGCTGAACTTTAGGTTACTACCGGCTGAACTTTAATAAACTTTTATAGGTAACTTCATGTCCAAGAGAAGATGTTTATACTTCTGGAGCGTTCTTCGCTTCAGTTATTTTTCACGGAGTTATTGCAATTTGACAAACACGTTAAAGACATCTGTAATAAGTTAATAACACACCCGGCGGGGACCTCTCTCAGCAAATGTCGGTCATACGGAGAAGAATGTGTTAGGAAACGTCTTTGAAATGAGGATATTGTACATATCAACAAAACTTTTGCTTCGAAAATTTCTCAGACTTATGATCAGACACGTCAACATAATTCTGGGTAATTTTGCAGCTGTATATTACTGTTAAATAAGTATATCCGGTAATTAATTAAGTTCAACATATCCCCGATGTTGGATTTCATCAGGTTCCAGCAAATAACTCGACAGGTCATCGGGCGCTTCCCTTCCACATGTTGGCAGTTTTGTTTGTACTTAAGATAAGAGCGATAGCAGATGTCTTCATGCGATTCCACCTGTGCTGAGGTGTAGCTTTAAATTAATCATTTAATCAACCACATTATTTAAAAAAAAACACTGGGGAAAAATATCATCAATTTTAGCTGGATTAATAACAAAACGTTCGAAAAATTGACTGTTTTAAAACTTGATACAGTTACTCTTTTATTAAATATTTCGGCCAAAGGCCTTCTTCAGTAAAAATACAGAAACTTTCTTATTGTTATTAACTGTTTTTATTTTCATGTATTATGGAATAATTAAAATCGTGTATAAAATAAATCATATTATTTTTCATTTAAACATATTATATAATAAAAAATGAACTGTTCTATTAGTGACAAACTTTACATCAGTAAAATTACTCTATCAAAATTCCAATTTCAAAATGCGATATCAATTTAAAGTAAAAGCAATGGAAGACATTCTGTCACCAATATATGAAAACAAAAAGAGAACACCGGTCGTATGGTCACATATATATGCTTTTCGGTCATGCTGACACATGAGATTGAGCATTTAATATAACATGTAACCAAGAAAAAGATACATTTCGCCTGTAACAAACAATCAATTTGATTACGTATGCACAGCAATCAGTTTTCATTTACGTGCACACTAGAACAATATTCCAGCCATATTAAGCAATTTAGGCCTCTCTGAAACGCATGAACGGAGTGAAAGGAGGAATAGGACATGGATGTATACAACTCAGGGCCCATATTCACAAACGTTTTAAGTCTAAATTATAGACTCAGACTTAAGAAAAGAATCAAAATATCGTGTGTTTTTTTTTCCATAATTCGTATCACAAAACAATCACATTCAATATAAAGAGAACTACACAAAGATCACTTTTCATTCATTAAACATGATTTGATATCTCTCGAAAATTGATTTTGAAACTTTGGAAATATAAGTCTGAGTCTTTCATTTAGACTTAAAACGTTTGTGAATACGGGCCCAGGACCTTTTGGTAGATATATTCAGCAGAAGGGAAGTGTGATAGTAACACTGCTGGAGAGCTCTTCTGAAGCCCTCCACAGTCGCTGCATCCACATTATAACGTTAATGTTGCTCCAGCTATAAATTATCTATGGAAATAAAATAATTAAGCATGAATGTTTGTCTTTAATGTATAATACCCTGGTTGTGGACATTGTTATCACTGATTTTCTAACTGTTTGGGTCTGATTATTCGTTTACCACTGAAAGTGGTCAAGTAGGATTCAATAGGAATTGCAGACCACAGTCATTCAGCCAAATTCTGGAAAAATATGAAGCGGCTTATCTATTTTTCTGTCTTGGAGTTTTGGTAGCTCGAGCGCCTTCAGCATCTTGTTTACACAGCCCTGTTCCTGTGATGTGTAGTCTCCTGATTTGAATCTGGGTTGGCATTGGAACAACTTCCGTTTGTCAATTATCTTTTGAAGATAGTGATCTCATACAACTTAACTGTATCTAATAATCCTTCTAGGAATAAGTATGCTGTTTTCTGCATGCTATTTTATGTTTCTTTTTAAGAAGCAGAAAATATACAGCTATACTTGTTTGTATAATGTGATAACCAAATTTTAGATTTTCAGTGAAAGAAAGGCTAACATTTACATTAATTGTGGAAAATAATTGTTTGTCTGGAACATGTTTAACGTTATATATAATAAGCCATCCAAAATCCGTATCGCAGCACGATGCAATGCACAGAATATGATATAGCTGATAGGCAACAGAATCATACGCAGACATTTATTATAATTAGTGTTCATAGATTTAAAAGTTAACAACACACATTTAGAGTTTACGTCGTGAGTATTTCATAATTCGATGGCATTGAAGGGTAAAAGGTTTAATATGAGTTGTGTAACATCGTATTGTCTTAAAAAGTCAAAAGTTACCAAGCCCAGGGCTCACATGATTTATATTTTTTGGGATTTGAAATCACATCCACAAAGCGAATGATCATGGTCATCTGTTCAACATGACCAGCATGTGGTGTGCAATCTAAAATTATTGAAAAGTACTTAGCATCACGAGCAGATGCTAGAATATTTTGTTTGATTGTATTGGATAAAAGCTGAAAAAAAAACATTCTGTATGTCATGGCCTAGATAATGAACATGTTTCTCGTTGTCTCTAATTTTCGAAGATGTTCAATCATAAGTGGGTCAAACAAAGCTAGAAATTCCACACATTTCAGGAAGTTCCCGTTATCAGAAGTGTTCAGTTTCTCATGTGTTCTACGAAAAGCAAGATTAATCTAAAAATAAGTTAACACTTACTAACATCAATATCCCTCCAAATCCAAATGTAGCGAGAATCAGCTTTCCAACTATTCAATGGGCTGTTTTAACACTTGGTTACACTATACTTGATGTAACCACGGAGGGTCCGGAGGTATACAAAATGATTTAGTATAATGTGAGCTAGTATGCAAACAGCGTTGAAAACACGTTGAAACTGTTTTTAGGAAAACATATATTTAAGTATACAATACTAAAAAGACAGTGCGACAATACGATGGCGACAGTGCGATAGTAAGATGGCGACCATACGATAAAACGATGACGACAGTACGACACCGCGATAGTTCGATGGCGACAATGCGATAGTCATATCGTACTGTGGCCATTGAATCATCGCATTGTCGCCATCGTACTATCGCGTTATCGTACTGTCGTCATCGTATTATCGCATTGTCGCCATCGAACTATCGCACTGTCGCATTCGTTTTGTCGCACTGTCGCATTGTCGTCATCGTACTGTCGCATTGTCGTCTATCGCCTTCCGGTACACGTGCGCACATCGTATTTTTTCCTAGATGGAACCACTTTTAAAAATACTTTACAGCTCGGCATTCATTACATCAATACCCATTCTATAACTTAAAAAGAATTGGATTGCATTAAAGCTGTAACCTCTTTCAAAGTACATCTTTATAAAGTCATCTATTGTGTTTCTGCAATAAGGATAGTTTGTGTACCGGAAGGCGATAGTCGACAATGCGATAGTACGATGGCGACAATGCGATGGCGCGATAATACGATGACGACAGTGTCACAATACGATGGCGACAGTGCGATAGTACGATGGCGACAATGCGACAGTAGGATGACAACAATGCGATAGTGCGACAATACGATGGCGATAGAACGATGGCGACAATGCGATAATACGATGACGACAGTACGATGACTATCGCATGGTCGCCATCGTACAATCGCGTTGTTGCATTGTCGCCATCGTACTATCGCATTGTCGCCATCGTATTATCGCATTGTCGCCATCGTACTATCGCATTATCGCCCTCTAGATTTTAATGTGTAACCACGATGGCCTTAACGGTATTCCGTGAACACCTGTGGAAACGAAAGTCAAATGCTGATATTGGTCCATATAAACAATGAATTCATACTTCTGAGCTAGTTCCTGGTGAAAAAAATCTTGTGAAACCATTGTCACGATGAGTGACGGTTTAGTTTATAGAAAAAAAACACAAGTATACCGGATAATGCATGAAGTAGGCACCGGATAATAGCCGAAACTAATGAATTTAAGTATAGCACGTTAAAAGAATGTATTGGATTCTGCTGATATGGTACTCATTTAAAGAATTTCTTGATTTTAGATTGTTAAATGAAATGGGTCTGTTACTTCTCGTCCCTCAGCCCTGACCACCGTCTTAACGCGTGAAAAATGTCTTGAACCTACACTGAAAAAGGTTATTGCAACAAGGCATTTAAGGTTTCACATGGTATTGGTTCTTAAAAAATCTGATGTAGAACGCGTGCTATTGTTGAACGACCGATTCAGCAATAATATTTATAAGATATAAAAACCCGTTGATTGTTTTCATATAAAATTTATAAACACGATTCGATAACAATTTGAAAAAAAAAGTTTTAAGACCAGTTCAGGAGTGTTAATTGTAAAATATGATTATTGTCGTATTATTAGTTGTGTGTTTAACCATTTTTGTTTACTTTTGTGTGATTATAATTATAATTGATTATTATATTTAATATTAAGGGAAATAAGTTGTGTGTAACCTACGGTTTAGATTTAGAGATACTTCCCCAATCGTGATACTTCACTTGTTTACAATTGCGCTCTTCAAATGCACACATAGTTAGGTATTTGTCGTTTTTGGATTAATTCATTATCAACATTTAGATCTAGTATCTCTTTTATTTGTACACGATGTATGTTTAACATACAAAAGATTTCATTTCATAATTCACTTATTACTGTATTCTTTTTGTTTCAGACTTCAGTGCCCTAACATCTGACTTTGAAGTTCGAGATAGAATATGGTAAGTATAGTCTCAGTCGATAAGTGTATTCAATGGGCTACTGATCGATATTTCTTGGATTGGATATAGCAGTAGACTGAATAATTTAAAAATTTCTGAGTATCAATAACTTAAAACTTTATTGGAACAATTTATCCTGGTTTGATTAACTGCTATGCCCATGGCATGCGTAAAGTTACCACGGAGGAAAAGTGTGCCAGTTGATAGGCTCAAACCCATGACGTCGGAACACAAGCACACGTCAATTGCTATAATCATAGGCTCAAACCCATGACGTCGGAACACTAGCACACGTCAATTGCTATAATGATGATAATTTATTTCAGAATTTCATGACCGACCGATTTTTTTTTCCGGTTTGAAACTGCAGAGACTGAAGAAAAGCAGGAGAGTTGTGTGTTTTCATCTGTAACTGTTCCCCCTAGTAATGAAGACAGATTCAATGTTGAGTCTATAATTTATTGTTTGAGGTGGACTCCAACAATCATGAAGATGAAAAAGCCACCGAGCAATAATAAGATAGCTGTTTACATTTAGAATGATCAGTTGAAATTGTTGTCGACAATAATATTTATATGAGTGCAAAATATGTGACAACAAATATAGGACACGAACTGGCTACAAACGACATTAAGTAAGCCACATATTTGTAATATTTGCTTAAGCTTGTAAAACATTTTTTGCATCAAAATTTAAGGTTTGTTGTAGATACAAAAAAAAACATAATTATAATTTTTGTTGTGCATTGTTATTGTCTATAGATTTTGTTGTAGTATGTCAAGGCCAAGGTTACTGAAATTATAGAGATTTAGTTCAATGATTTTTGGAAATATGTAATTGATTATGTGCATGTGGTTAGACCGAATCATTTATCACTCTTATGAAAATATTGAAACTCTGCCGACAGTGGTATACAGTGTACTACTTGTTGGAATCCTGTATGTGTCAAGTTCCATAATTTCGAAGTCGTGATATTTTAATCAATATAAACTAATAATTGTAAAAAATACGGTATTTTAAAACTTTTCTTTTTTCGTCATTCGTGGTTTACAGTCCCTTTAATATCTTTCAGTTACAAGCACATGGCTGGAAATTGCAGCCATACCGGTAGTTCAAAATTCGTCACCAACTTCAAGTACTATATTAAACGTTTAAAGGGGCCGTCCAACAGATTAGTAAATTGACAAAATTAAAAAAAGTTGTTTCATATTCGCAAATTTTCGCGTTTGAGGTCAAATGTTTGAATTTATCAATATAGAGCATTTAATGACATGCTTCAATACATGCCAAAATCTAGTGGACAGTCCCTTTAACATACGATGTGTACATGTTGTTTATAAAACCTGCTGAAAAGCACGTAGCATGTATATGTACATGTATCAATCGAGTTCGTGTATTATCCAGTGTTGTGTTTCCGGAATTTATCCGGTGCCAGTATTGTATGGTTTCGTGTGTTATCCGGCGCCCGTGAGATCAATATGCGACCCTTTTAACACGCAAAGACTCCCATTTTTTAAGTTGCCAGTAATTTCCTACAATTTTATTATAATTCTGAATGATTATTACAACAATGTAAAGTAGTAGTATTATATGTTTTTTTTTCTCCAGTTACAAAAAAGCAAGTATTTTAAACTATTCCGTGACTATGGGGTAGGTATGGTTCATTTGTTTTCGTTCGTTTCGATAAAATGTTTTATTTTCATAACGAATTTTGAAGTAAACCATTAGCTGAAACACCATAATGGTCCGTGAGCAATAGTTTTTGGCATTTTAACGCGGTTTTGTTTCCAATTTCACTTCCAATACCAGGCGCATCCTGCATTTCACCTTGTTTATTTTCTGATATGATCCGTTGCCGTTTCGCGTATTATCCGGAAAAGTGCAAATGTTTCCAACTTTCCAGTATCAACCGTATTGGTAAGGCACCGTGAAAAGAGCAGATGTGTTTTATTGTCCCTGATAAACAAGGTGATTAGCGCTAATTTTCTCGCCAGTGGAGTTAATGCCATAAGCAATGTTTTCTTATCTCTTGTACACACTTCCCGAGCACCTATCGATGGTTGATGTAACACGTTTTTTAATTTGCCAAGGACAGAGAAG
This sequence comes from Dreissena rostriformis, assembly GCA_007657795.1. Lineage (NCBI taxonomy): Eukaryota > Metazoa > Mollusca > Bivalvia > Myida > Dreissenidae > Dreissena > Dreissena rostriformis. The sequence continues at coordinate 66,648 of VMBQ01001204.1, forward strand.
CAGCGAATGGAAGCAACTTATACAGGAGGTCGTAGGTATGAACGTTACTGATGTTGGAAGCATGAATGCTCTGAACTTGTATGAGTACATACGTACAGCTCAACGAAACAGAGGGTCAATAGCTGGGAGTTGGATTATTGCGGCTTGTAGCAATTAGAGAGGTGATATGGGATAATCGTCATTAATTTGAACCGGTAAGTTTCTTTGTTCCATTTTCTTCTATTGCTGGTTTTCTCTTGTATCCTTTAAGGGACTTGTTCACGTTTTGGTAAATTGACAAAATTGAAAAAAAAAAGAGTTTCATATCTGCAAATTTTCGTTATAATTATGATATTTGCGAGGAAACAGTAATACTGAACATTTACCATACTCTAAAATTTCCATTATTTGCATCTTTTGACGATTTTAAAACCTGAAAATTATAAAGCGTAACAAACGCGACACGATTTAAAGGGGCCGTCTAACAGATTTTGGCATGTATTGAAGCTTGTCATTAAATGCTTTAAATGCTTTATATTGATAAATTTAAACATTGGAACTAAAAATCTCCAGTAAAAAAAACAAGAATACAATTTAAAAAAAAGGAAAAAAAGTAACCCTCAACAGGGCTCGAACCACTGACCCCTGGGGTCCTGGAGTAAAAAGCTTCCCGCTTAGACCAATCGACCATCCACGCTCATCTATGTAGCGGATGTTTTTTTTTTAGCTATACAAGCAATCCTGGTAGTTTCCCAAAATATCGTTTCGCGTCGTGCGACGCTTTATCTGTTGGACAGTCCCTTTAATAATATGGAACGTTCTGTTGTTACCGTTTTATTTTGTTACATTACAAGGATTGCTAGACTTTTACTCCAAGGTTCAGTATTTCGAGTTCCGGCGTGGATTTTTTTTTTCTTTCTTTAATTTTTGTTCTTGTTTTATACTGGGGCTATTTAGTTCCGATGTTTAAATTTATCAGTTTAAAGCATTAAATGACAAACTTTAAAACATAAAATACTTATATATTAAACATATATATATATAACTTTTTTATAATATTTTGTTCACTAACTGTTTTTTGTTAGTTATTTTGTATAACAAATAGAACAAATAGATAATTTAAAGAAAACATAATAATGCAAAATTCAACTAAATCTAAATTATTTTTTTTTGGGGGGGGGGGGGTAATAACTTATGCCGATTGCCTGTTGCTTAAACAGTTAACATTAGAGACGTGTACAAACTATGATATATTTCATCTTAAAATGTTCGAGGTTCCTCTATTCAAATAAATAATTATAATCAATATTTTAATTCTTTATTGTGTTCAACCCTTTTTTGGTTTTCAAGATTTTTAATAAATAATCATCAACTATCGTGAAGCCATAGCCTACCCGGTAATCCGTTTTCTTTCTTTATCTTTATTTGCTACATTAAAAGCTGCGTTTTCCTATGCATTGTGTACCCACCCAGTTAAGGGTGACAAAAAATAAAACATCTGACAAACATTATGACATACTAATATAGCAAGACATGCAAAGTTCACAAGCATTAAATAAGATATATAGATAGATTTATTTCAGTATAATGACACAACATGATAAAACATACCTACATACATGATAAAATAGTAAAACAATAAACATGTATGAGAAATGAAACCATGTCATTAACATTACACCAAGGATTACACAAAAAAGAGAACTTAATCTCTTATTTCCATT
>VMBQ01001204.1:70372-97191 GCA_007657795.1 Dreissena rostriformis
CATTTGTATTTGGGAACAGGCTAAAGTTATAATGTTTACATGTGCCACAATTGAAAGTGTCAGGAGCACATTCATATTTTGAATGTTCCACCAATTTTGGGTTAACCCTTTCTCTAGTACAGAAGCCTTCTGACGCCTTTGCCTTAAAACATAATTTAAAGTCATCTGCTGCATGTTTTGTAAAACAAGGAAAGGGTGACAATTTTCTTAGTATCACTAACTAAGACTATATGTATATAAAAAGCTTCACAAATATTATGGAAAAAGAGAGCTTTGCTCATGAAACTCTTCTTTTTACACAATGTTTAAAGCCTTGTCTGCTTCAAAAATATAAAATTGCATTTCTGTATGTGTAGGTGATAAGCTAGATTGTTTTTATACCAGATTTTAATATTTTACTGAATAACCTTTTTTAAAGAAAAGCATCATTGATTTTACACCATTGTTCTTTGTTAAAAATAATAAAATGCTTGTTAAAGGGAATGTTCTGTTCCAACCAATGTTATGTTACCAATGTTTTGTTAAAGGGAATGTTCCATATCCAACAATATTAAATGGATTGTTCCATTTTCAACAATGTTAAATGGATTGTTCCATTTCCAACAATGTTCAAGGGAATGTTCCATTTCCAACAATGTTAAAGGGAATGTTCCATTCCCAACAATGTTAAAGGGATTGTTCCATTTTCAACAATGTTAAAGGGAATGTTCCATATTCAACAATTTTAAAGGGAGTGTTCCATATTCAACAATGTTAAAGGGAATGTTCCATTCCCAAAAATGTTACAGTGTGTTGCATTTTTTTTTTGAAGATAGCCATATTTTATAAGACATGTTTTTATTCATTAGATTATTTATGTTTGTTTCATGAATGTTCATTCAATCATATTCCTGATGAACGATTTTATATATTTGTATAACTGGTTGTGAGTCATTTAGTAGAATGTTATAAACCCTGTACCAAGCAATGACGAGATTTTACTAGCTTTTTGAAGACGATTAGAAATAATTGTGGGAACAGGAGAAATTGCTCAACATGAGACATTTCTCCTTTTCCCACAACGATTTCTACCCTATCAAGGTAATTTCTTCTTATTGTTTTGTAGGGTTTACGCTATGAATCAAGGATACTGTAAGTGTTTTTCAAAATGTTATAACTTTATCTCATTACAAGCAGACATTAAAGAGTTTTGGATTCTCAACAGTGTTTTGGTCAGAATCGCTGACTAAGTTTGTTTAAACGTTTAACTTCACTATGCAAATTTGTATTTTCAGAAGAAATGTTAAAACATGTGCTTGTTTATATTGTAAATAAAATGTGTTTCACTTTTCAATGTTATTCTGTTATTTTATTGATTTCAATCACCTTCGTTACGTGCTTACTTTTGTATTATTTGGCTCCATGGCAGCAGCGGTGGCAATTAAAACACATTGACAAAGACTATATGAATGAGCGTTGCTGTTGTATTTTGGTTTGAAATGGGTTAAATGGTCAAGTATTGGTTGAAAAAAGGCCTATTTAGTTTTCGGGTAATATTATAGTCAAGAAACTGGTCGGTATTTTTGGTCACGATTATGGTCGGGAAAGTGGTCAATTTGGTTGCAAAAATGGTCGGGTTTTTGGTCCAAAAGTGGTTTGGAAAATGGTCGGGTTTTTGGTCCAAAAGTGGTTGGGAAAATGGTCGGGTTTTTGGTCCAAAAGTGGTCAGGAAAACGGTCGGGGTTTTGGTCGGAACAGGTCAGAATTTGTTAGAAAAGTGGTCGAAAACTAACGTCGGGATGACGTCGGAAAATGACGTCTAAAAACCTTTCAAATCCGACCATAAGTCTGACGGTCATCCGACGTCGGAACCCGACGTTAATCTGACGTCTGTCCGACGTCCTGTGTCTGCTGGGCTTAGAATAACCAATCAATAACATTGTAAATCTATTAAAATAAAATTTAAACAATAAAATTAAATGCACATTTATACCTTTTCATGTGTTTTTTAAATAATATATAAAGATACCATTTTTTATAATCATGCAACCCAAATAATAATACAACAAGCAAATTCGTTGAATTGATATTCCCCGCCAAACTAGAGCTTTGTCACAGAAGTGACGTATACCCCCACATGCTGCATTGACACAGAATATATACAAAGAGCCATAACTCCGTTATTAACAGATGGTGTACAATGCCATTTGGCGTGCATCATCCTCTTATCCATATATATACTCATACCAAGTTTCAATGAAATCCGCCAAAGCACTTCCAAGACATGGCTCCGGACACAAAAGTGCCGGACGGAAGGACGGACGGACAACGCCAAAACAATATCCCTCCGACTTTGGCGGGGGAAAAAAACGATATTAACACAAATGTAAGATTGACAAATGTATTCACGAGGTACTCAAACACGACTCGCGTATATCCTTTCGTGGGTTACATTCCACTCACACTGCGTCTTTCCGTATTAAGATGTGTGATGGTTATATCGTGTTTGCATTTTATTCAGTTCCGATAAATAATGATATAAAAAAAAACTCAAAATGCCGAATACACTGATGGGCAAAATAGGCAACAGGCAATCTTTCACAATCGTCTCAACGTATTTCATACTTTCTTTCAAAAGTTACGAAAGTTATTGTATAATAAAAACAACAACATACATATTGTCTTTTTGTTTAATTAAAACAACACCACAATCATCAGCAATTACTGCCAATTATCATAAATTAAACACAACAAACTAAAAACGTGACAAACTATATATTACTATTGGCAAATTGAGTATTGGGATATAATAATACATTACTGCTCCTGTTTCACAGGTATAACGGATATTATTGTTATCAGGACTGATTAAGGAATTAAAACTGTTCAGGCTGTATAATATATCTTTGACTTGACTGTTTTGATGACACTTGTAGTTGTAACTTGAATTCACAAATAACAAGCGTTTGAGAAAATCATCAGTCATTTCAAGGTTCACACTTTGGCAAATTTAAATTATTCTTTATTTGCAATATTTTAGAATTTTGAACTTATTCCGATTAAAACAAACTATTGTGCCTTTTTTATCACTTACAATCCTAATAAGAAATGTGTTAAAACACACACATTTTCAAAAATGATTCTTGAAAGTGCGACACATTTCAAACTGTACAGAAGGATTTGATTGCATTGCCAAATGTGCATGGGGTTTTTCACCCTTGTTTCAAAGACGTATGTTTGTAAACATAGGGAAAGGCATAAAACTTGAACCAAGGGACATAACATGTTGTTGATGTTGATGGATTAAAAAAAATAATGGTGAATGAATAGAGAGTAAAGTGCCTTAATGAGCTTTGATTTCCCTCAGATTGCAGGATTTTGAATCCTTATTTTCAAAATTGTCTTGGGCCGCGCCCCCTTCCCAGTGTTTTGTTTAACAATTTTTGGAATGGGACAGGGTCCCTTTGATTTGTAAAAATATAATTGTTTTGTCTGAAATTGGGAACTTATTATTTTTGTATTTTTGCTAACAAATACTTATTATTGAGAATATAAGACTGTTTTCAATACGTGTATTATATTAACTAAGGTTCAACTTATAAACGAGCTGGATTGGAGATGAACTAAATATTGAGATCGATTCAATTGGGAATAGGTCCGATTTAGGAAAAATATATACTTTTTTAGAAGTTTTTCCATAGGGAATGGGGCCTATAAAGGCCCCAAATTTGAAAAAAAATGCAACCCCACCGCTTCCCCTTGTAGGCCGTTAAATACGATTTTGCCTCCTTAAACAACTCTTATTGAAAACCCTTCACAAGAATCCAATTTGTCATCGTTATAACTTGCTGCAGAATGCAACGTATGGGGGTATTACGTGTGACAAGGTCTAGTTTACTTCGATCTTTTAAAATAGAAGATGATAAATTAATCGATGAAACTTAAATATTTTTTTGCTCTACTTTATGATTGCTGTTGTCAAGCCATTGGCGATATGTATGCACCTTTATAAATGTTGTGCATCATTGGCAATGATTCTGTTTTTATATCGGTATCATGTATCTTCCTCTGAATAAACATGTATATCTCTTAATCATTTCCAGAATGACAATTAAGTACACAGAATAGTCCTCTTCTAGCGACCTCCAAAAAGTACAAAAGAAGAAAACTAGATAGAGAATGCAATGTGTCATGGAAAATGATACAGAAAGAGAGACATCAATTTTAAAGGAATATGATTCCACAAACCCAAACTGATGTTTAGTCTTTAAATTCTAGGGTAGATCATGATACATTAAATTCAGACCAAATACTAGATGAATTTAACTCTGTTTGTGTCAAAATGGAGACTGATGAATGGTATTATGCAGCTGCTGGTTTTTATTCTATGTGTGCCAAATCAGAACAGGTTCTAAAGGAAGAGATACATCAAGATAGCAACAAACCAGATGGCTTCAATTTAGTACATGAACAATCAGAAAAAACAGCATATTTAAAGATGGTACAAGATCACACCAAACAATATGGCTTCACATCAGCATGTGTGAAATCAGAACAGGCGGGATGTGAAGTTATGCGAGCAGTTTGTGAATGTGAGCAGCTTATACCAAGTGTACCACATTCTGCAACTGATTTGTCTCCTGTCAATCCTTTGGCTTTTGAAAATGAGGCAAATGCTGTGAGCACTTCACCGGTTCAGTTTTTATCTATAAGCGTTAATCCTTCCTTAACGAGCAGCTAAGTGACAGCTGCTAGTTCTAAATCCACTGATGCTAGGAGTAAAAGGGATTGTGGTGATAAATCAATTAAAAAGGACGTTCCTACAAATCATTCCATTGGTTTGTCAAGTGATATAACAGACAGGATGGACAACATATTTGCAATATTACCAGTGAATGATCAACATATGCCAATCAGCTGCGATTCAAAGTGGAATCTATCGCAAGACGTTGCTGAAAGTCAAAGAAATAAAATGCCTTTGTCAATGAGTTCTACAATTTTTTAAATTGCAGAATTTGATGTGAAATCAGAGGTAGTGAATTCAAATGTGGTAGAAGAGTCTGGTGAATGTTCTTCTGATGACTTTGAAGAGATATACATTGAAAGAAACAAAAGGAAAAGCACAAGCTATAATTCAACTCTTCCGTCACCAAAGAGGGTTCGTGATCAAGGTTCGTCCAGAGGCGTAGTCAAGCCGAGGGATACGTCAGTTAGAGGTATTACTATTTATGAAAGTTTTGAAAGCTGTACAGGGATTTCAATTGAAGCACAATCCTGCTTTTTAGCTCACCTGAGCACAAAGTGCTCATGGTGAGCTATTGTGATCGCCTTTTGTCCGTCGTGCGTCGTGCGTCGTCCGTCGTCAACATTTACCTTGTTAACACTCTAGAGGCCACATTTATTGTTCAATCTTCATTAAAACTTGGTCAGAACATGTGTCCCAATAATATCTTGGACGAGTTTGAAAATGGTTCCGGTTGGTTGAAAAACATGGCTGCAAGGGGGCGTGGCAGTTTTCCTTATATGGTTATAGTAAAACCTTGTTAACACTCTAGAAGTCACATTTTAAGTCCAATCTTCATGAAACTTGGTAAGAAAATGTGTCCTTATAATATCTTGGACGAGTTTGAAAATGGTTCCGGTTGGTTGAAAAACATGGCTGCCAGGGGGCGTGGCAGTNAAGTAGATAGAGTTATGGTTCTTAGTCACTGCACTTCTCCTACTTGTCATCTGTTTATATTTTAAGTTTCAAGTAAATCCCTTCAGTAGATTTAGAGTTATGCTCCGGACAAAAATTTACTTTGAAATGATATAAAGGGTTATTATTTAAAAAAAAAACTAAGGTAGATAGAGTTATGGTTCTTGGTCACTGCACTTCTCCTAGTTGCCATCTGTTTATATTCCAAGTTTAAAGTAAATCCATTGAATAGATTTCGAGTTATGCTCTGGAAAAAGTTTCGGACGGAAGGACGGGCGGACGGACAGACGGACGGAGACTATTACTATATCCCCTTCCGAAATTTCAGCGGGGATAATAATAACCACCATATATTATGCGACACAAATTAAAATATATGTAGAAAAATTGTAATTGCTGTTATTTCAATTCACCATTAATTTATCTTGTTTTGACTAATTTTGCTCTTTTTTAATTATTATTTCATTAAGGTTTTATAAATAACAAGATTTGGTTGTTTTCATCATTTTACATACTTTATGAAAAGGGCGCTATATAAATGTGGTAAAAAAAATGATAAAAAATGATAAAAAAAAAATAATCAAGTTTCTCTGCATGTTTAATTATAATAGAAATTTATAGTAGTTTAAATTTCTAAAACACATTTTCTCAGTCTCAAACTCCACAAAATGGTATATTAATATGACGATGTTTAATCTGATAACCACTGACCACCAGCTGACCTGGACTTGTGGTATTCTGCAGCCCCAATATTCCCTGGCAATGCTGAGCCCCCACACAAGTACCTAATTATAAACCATTTGCTTATCAGGCTTTTGATTGGATAATTCACAGGAAGTTGTTTATTTGAATTTTATTTTAAGCAACTGACTCTGACCTAAATTGTAGGTATGATTCTAAGCAGTGTGAGGACTTAAAATTGTAGTGTAAAACATGTCTTGCAATTCAGACAGCAAGGGAGTATTGTGTGAAAAACAATGTGTTATTACTAAAGTGTGGAAATGAACAATAAGTTTTGGTGCAAAAGTGGTTCAAAGTGGCTGGTTACTGTGATTTGGCCTCTGATGATACTTCACCAAATTCCTGTGTTTTTGGAATACTGCATAACAGCATAAAAGGTTTGTATTTTTAATTCTGCATTCTTTTTTAGCTCACCTGAGCACAACGTGCTCGCCTTTTGTCCGTCGTGCGTCGTCCCTCGTCAAAATTTACCTTGTTAACACTCTTTAGGCCACATTTATTGTTTAATCTTAAAATGGTTCCGGTTGGTTGAAAAACATGGCTGCCAGGGGGCGTGGCAGTTTTCCTTGTATGGCTAGAGTAAAACCTTGTTAACACTCTAGAAGTCACATTTTAGTCCAATCATCATGGAACGTGGTCAGAACATGTGTCACAATAATATCTTGGACAAGTTCGAAAATAGTTCCGGTTGGAAGAAAAACATGACCGCCAGGGGGCAGGGCAGTTTCCCTTATATGGCTTTAGTAAAACCTTGTTAATCCTCTAGACGTAAGATTTATTGTCCAATCTTCATGAAACTTAGTCGGAACATTTGTTATAATGATATCTTGGATGAGTTCGAAAATGGTTGCGATCCCTTGAAAAACATGGCCACCAGGGGGCGAAGTATTTTTCCTCATATGGGTATAGTAAACCTTGTTAACACGCTAGAAGTCACATTTATTATCCAATCTTTATGAAACTTGGTCAGAACATGTGTCCCAATAATATCTTGGACAAGTTTGAAAATGGTGCTGGTCTGTTGAAAAAACATGGCCGCCATGGGACGGGGCAGTTTTCCTTATATGGCTATACTAAAACCTTGTTAACACTCTAGAAGTCACATTTTTGGTCCAATGCTCATGAAACTCGGTCAGAATATTTGTACTAATGATATCTGGGCTGAGTTCGAAAATGGTTGCGATCCATTGAAAAACATGGCTGCGAGGGGGCGTGGCATTTTTCCTTATAGTGAGTGGTAACTTAAAGAAACACATGATGATACATACAGGAGAGAGACTGTACAAGTGTGAGGTGTGTGGTAATGCATGTAACCAGAGTGGTAATTTGAAGACACACATGCGGATACATACAGGAGAAAGACCGTACACGTGTGATGTGTGTGGTTATGAATGTAACCAGAGTGGTGACTTGAAGAAACACATGAAGATACATACAGGAGAGATATTGTACATGTGTGAGGTGTGTGGTTATGCATGTAACCACAGTGATTCCTTGAAGACACACATGAGGAAACATACAGGAGAGAGACTGTACAAGTGTGAGGTGTGTGGTTTTGCATGCAACCAGAGTGGTTCATTGAAGAGACACATGATGATACATACAGGAGAGAGACTGCACAAGTGTGAGGTGTGTGGTTATGCATTTAAACGGAATGATCACTTGAAGGGACACATGAGGATACATACAGTAGAGAGACATTATAAGTGCGGGGTGTGTGGTTATAAATGTAACCAGAGTGGTGACTTGAAGACACACATGAGGATACATCACGGAGAGAGACTGTACAAGTGTAAGGTGTGTGCTTATGAATGCAACCGGAATGGTGACTTGAAGACACACATGAGGATACATACAGGAGAAAGACCTTACAAGTGTGAGGTGTGTGGCTTTGCATGTAACGTGAGTGGTAACTTAAAGAAACACATTAGGATACATACAGGAGAGAAACTTTACAAGTGTGAGGTGTGTGGTTATGCATGTAACCAGAGTGGTAACTTGAAGACACACATGATGATACATACAGGATAGAGACTTCAAGTGTGAGGTGTGTGGTTATGCATGTAACCAGAGTGGTAACTTGAAGACACACATGAGGATACATACAGGATAGAGAGAGAGTGTGTACACGTGTGGGTGTGTGGTTATGCATGTAAGCAGAATCAACTCATGCAGAAATTATCGCTGGTGTTCCACAGGGGTCTATATTAGGTCCCCTTCTATTTCTTGTTTACATCAATGACATAGTAGCTGACATACAAGACCAAATAAACCTATTTGCCGATGATACAAGTCTCTTTATGATTGTTAACTCGCCGGATCAAACTGCAGCTGTTTTGCAATCAGACATATATAACATTTAACGATGGGCTGATCAATGGCTAGTACATTTTAATCCCTCCAAATCAGAATCAATGCTTATATCTCGTAAAATTAATAAACCGCATCATCCTCCGCTTTCAATGGGGGACGTTGACATACCTATAGTAAATATCCACAAACATTTAGGAGTATATTTGACAAATGACTGTACTTGGCATGAACATATAACGTTCATTAAAGAAAAAGCATGGAAGCGTATTAATATAATGCGTCGTCTCAAATCAATGCTTGATAGGACATCTCTTGAAACTATATATTTTGCATTCGTACGACCAATACTTGAGTATTCAAATGTTATTTTTGACAATTGTACCCAATATGAAAAGGATGAATTAGAGAAAATTCAAACAGAGGCAGCTCGTATATCAACTGGTTGTACTCGATTAGTGTCACTGGAAGATCTTTATAATGAGATAGGTTGGGAAACTCTCAGTCAAAGACGACGAAAACACAAGTTAGTATTAATGTACAAAATGCAGTTTAGAGAAGCACCTTACTATTTACAGTCACTTCTTCCTGACACAGTCGGAGCATCTAGCCAATACCCTCTTAGAAATGCGTCTCATTTCCAGTCCATTTATGCTCGAACCGCATCTTATTCACATTCATTTCTACCATCTACAGTATCCGATTGGAATCGTCTTCCAGAAGAGTTAAGAAATGCTGAATCGATTCATTCATTTAAAAAACATATTAATAGTGATCGACCAATTCAAAATCCATTGTTTTCCTATGGAAAGAGACGCTCTCAAATTTTACACACACGCATTAGAACTAATTGTAGTGCGCTAAATGAACATCTATTCAGGCGTAACGTAGTTGCATCGCCTCTATGTCAATGCGGACAAAGAGAATCACCATTTCATTATTTCCTTGAATGCCAGCTTTATATTAATATCCGTGCAGAACTTCTGAACACTATATCTATTTATTCCGTCCCCTCTGTCCAAACGATCTTATATGGAGATAGCATTCTGAATTATCAAACTAATACCAATATTGCTGAGGCAGTACACAAATATATTATCGATAGCAAACGATTCGAAACATAGTTTTTGCTACAGAACTTCTCTAGAACTTCTTTTCTCTTACTAAGTCTCTTCCGACATGTATGTAGAGTGTTTATACTATACTTTTTTGAACTATCGCTGTCAATTTATACATGTATCTATCTTAAACATTTCTTCTCAATCTTTTCTTCTTTTCTCTATTAACTACTATATCTCCTTATCAAAATATTTTCATTGTTGTTATATGTATAAGTAAACCAATAATGTTCGCTTGAAAACATGCAACTTAATATAATCCATGTGGAGAAGAACTATATAAGACGAAGTCTTCCGTTCTAATCCAAATCAAACTTGTTTGTATGCAATTGTTGTATGTTTCATGTATAAATGCATTCTTGTTTGAAATAAATACGTTTAAACTAAAGGATATGAGGCTAGAAAGCCCCATCACCAATTAGTGTAAAGAAAAATGGTTGTTTTATTATTGCTTACATACCATCCTTAAAATTGATACAAAAAAAATATCACTTGAATAGTAGTTTTAAAAGTAAATTCACTGTAAACTGAACCCTGGTTGCGTATTATCAAACTGACCTTTGTGTCAGGTCTTCCGGTTTGCGGCTATGGAACCTAAATATTCTGAAATAAATTCTGATGTATTTGGTATCAAATATAACAAATAAGAATTCCGTATCTCACAGTGTTAAATCAGTGACAATACTAAACAGCTGAAAACCAGTACTTTCTAATGGCTTTTTTGTATTCTATGCATCATAATGACGTCATGATTGCAAGTTTATATTCTTGTAGTTGAAAAAACGTTATGCTTAAGTTGGAATCTAGACATTATTTGTTTCGTGTGTGACTGGTATTTTCATCTTTTATATCGCGAGAAGGATGTGTTAATGAAATATTTCATGGGTATGGTTTTCCGATGGTACGGGCTCGTGAAATACAACGTCAAACAAAAACAAACCATTGGAACACCTGTATTATAACATATATCTAAACGTATACACCTATATCATCTATCATCTTAACATCCGTTGTTTGTTTACACAATTGTTTTGTTATTTTGGAAATATGCGACATAATTTTGGAAGCTTTGAACAATTCCATTAAACAATAAGGACCATTCTGGAAAAAAAAACGCATACACTGGGCCCGTATTCATCAACCCAATCTAAAACTTGAGAAATACGATAAGTCTAGGTTTTTGCTTTTTTGTGAAAACAGGTTTGGTGTTTAAAGCTTGTATTTAAACATGTGTATAGCCTTGACTTTGTTCTTTTAAGGATTACACAGTAACATACGCGACTAAGGTTCGTGGCTTATTTGCAAAAATTAAGTAATTATAATCGAAACCGTGGTATTTTTTTATTCTTAAATATAACACATACTTCTTAAATATTTTTTTTCTTTTACTCTTCTCGTGCAAACTTAATCCTACGTCGTATATATTATGCATGTACCTGTAATTTACTGTATTAATATTTAGAGGAAAGAATGCTTCAGCCTGTTGACAATCCGGTAACCCTAACAACTAGAGCGCCAATAGACATAACTTATATGTGTCGTGTTCTGAGAAAACTGGGCATAATGCTTGTGCTTAAATTGTCATCCCAGATTAGCCTGTGCAGTCAGCACAGGCTAATCAGGGACGACAATATCCGCTTTTATGGAATTTTTCGTTTAAATGATGTCTCTTCTTAGCGAAAATCCAGTTTAGGCGGAAAGTGTCGTCCCGGATTAGCCTGTGCGGACTGCACAGGCTAATCTGGGACGAAACTTTACGCACATGCATTTTGTCCAGTTTTCTCAGAACACGACACATATATGTTCGTATGACAATAAAAGGGAGACTACTAAGAAAAGCAAGTTGTATCCTTCAAACAATGATAAGGTTCCATTAATGTTTAGTTCACATACATTCCGTTACATACCNGTAATACATACACAGTGCGCTAATTGTAAGACAAAGGTGATCACCTCTAAAATATAAAACAATATGACGCAACACGTAAATGTATCTGTTTGTAATAAATACACAGCGCGCTAATTGTAAGACAAAGGTGATCACCTCTATTAATATAAAACAATAGGACGCAACACGTAAATGTATCTGTTTGTAAAATACACACACACAGTGCGCTAATTGTAAGACAAAGTTGACTACCGGTATTTTGCCACATTATCATCTCTTTAATACCTCATCGCCTATGAAATTCAAAACCAAGACGCGTTTTTGTGTGTGAACTCATTTTGATAAGCACATCACTGCGACTAATTAACACTCTGCCAAAAATAAAGTCATACTAAAGACGTTGGCATGGTTTCTAACGTATAACAGCCTTAACAGGTCGATGCAATGCCACTTTTCGTTCATGCCAATCGATGAATAAGAAAATGCACTTTGATTGGCTCGTCATAAGGTGACATAATTGATATAAATTATATTTACCACGAAATGTCTTTCGGGAGTTGCAAACGAAGCTAACGCAAGTGCGGTGCAAGAAACGGTGTTAGCGGTATTCCTCCATCACGGACACAATCTTTGCCCGGCGACGGATGTGTGCTTGTCCAACAGGTCAGACCTCATAAGAAGTAGAGGACCCGAAAACTTGACCTCGTGTTGTACTGGTAAGGACATTGGAAACTTTATTCAAATTGGAGTATTTTGTCTGCCGATGTGTTCAAATAGTTTGTTAATTAATGTTACATGCATGCCGCAGTTAAACATATCAAACATGTACACCTATTTTGCCAAAGCTGATAACGTTCCAAACAGTTATACACAATGTAAAGTGTGTGCCCAAGTTAAATACATTTCAAATCGTAAATACGTATATTTTGCCACATTTAAATAAGTTTCAAATGGTGCTTAAGTTGTATTTATTATTTGTATTGTATGACAATTGGGGAGGATGGTACAAAACAGTTCGTTCTCCTGAAGTAGCCGATTGTTGCGATCATCCGATCAATGGAACATTTTAACATTAATATTATATTTTACTTTATAATTCTATCAAAATTGTGAAAACATATACAAGCTACCAAACAACAGTTCAATACATTTTCTTTACTACTATGCAGAAATTGTTATCAAGATGAACTTTGATGAATGTTGAAAGCTGAGCCATTTCCCCAACTATAACTTATCTTATCAAATGAACACAATTAACATGTACATTAGTCTAGAGATTAAGAAATCAAAAATATAAACGAAGAAAATAGTTTTTATTCAATTAGTCTAGGGATTAAGAAATCATAAATATAAACGAACAACAATAGTTTTCATTCAATCATGAGTTGTGACATTTTGATGGAATTACTCTCTCATAAAACCTATTAAAACATTACAAGAATTCAGAGGGTAATTCTTTTATTATAGTCTCAATTACATACAATTCAACAATACAAACATTCACTTATATATATACACTAGACAATTGTATGTAACCTTTCTAAATTAGAAATATCAGAGACGTTTATATTCTAATTATATAAAACCATATATATATATACACATGTATAAAATCACCAGCGTTCCAACTCTGTACAACACAGTTCTATATTACATGATAAACCTAAGAGGCTGTTGCTAATCCTTTTTTTTAAACATCGTAAAAATAATTGATTTAAAAAAATTGAGTTCAAATAGGAGCACCACTGCGCAATAAAGAAATTGTTTAGAAAATCGAGTACCACCATTTTTTTCTTTCCCGATCAGATCGTAGATGACCTGATTAGCAACAACTTCTTAGTAGCCTCTAAAATACATTATTGTTACTTAAAAACAACGAAAAGACATTATTTACAAGGACGGTATGTGGCCATATACAAAAGTTACTTCAGTTTTACCTTTAATTAATTAACAAATTATTAATATTGACTCGTATGGTGTCCATCGTATAAGGTAACCATTTACATGGCGTCGTGTGCGGCTTAACATGAGTGCACAGCTAGTTTGTGGCAATTTTATATATTGAAAAATAGATATCTGAAAAGCGCGAGTTTAGAAAGCGTTATGTTGCGACACTTTACCTAAAACATGAACTATATCTTTCTCTCTGTACACATTTATTGAAATAATTTCAACGTGCCTTGGGAGCCCAAGATAATTACACTCATGAAATATGTACGGACAAAACCAAGTAAGCATAACACCTACTAATGTAGTGTAATTAAGGCTCACAAAGCGTACAATTATATGGTCGAAGTTTGCAAGCTATAAAGATACATTGACACACGTAAAAAAAGCAGAGTGTTTGGATATGGTGGAATATTGATTCGCCAATGGGAGGATCCAGATTGTTTTCCAACAATGTTAAAACTCCTCCCCAGCTTTGTGTTAAGATTAATTTCTGCAAATAACACCACGTGCTCGATGTTTAGTCATAATACAAGTCACACTTTCTCGTTTGTATCCAATACTTTCACCATGAAACTCTCAATATTCAAGTGCGATGGTTGGCTTATTAAAATATGATTGGCATTTGAGGAAACGTGTATTGCTGTTCCCTGCGTACAAACACCGTATTGTATGAGAGAGGCTTGTTCGAATGTGTAGATTGGGAAAACGGAGTTATATTTAAATTCGTAGACCTGAATATGTCAAACATGGATACATCCAAGTTTACTAGTATGACAAGTTTAAGAGTTTTTAAACAAACATTCGTAACATTGTTGGTAGCATCATGGGGAGTCAAAATAGAGGGACACACGCCATTTAAGACATTTGAATTTCGACATTGCCCTACAGACCTTATCAGTGACGCAATGTATGTCGGAACGGACGTCACAATTACCCAATGTGTGAAAATGTGCGCACTGCGACCCTGGTGTGCCGCATTGATATACAGACGTCAGTATCCTCTTTGTGAACTCTTCTCATCAACTGGTTTTATAGTTCTAGAAACAACAGGAGTCGCTGGATATTGTCAGTATGTGGACAAGGACAACTTTTCCGCAAAGGTAGGATGTAATAAGTTAATCTGCTTTAAAATACAATAAAAAGAACATTAATCGGGAATGTTAAGCTTTTCATAATATAATTATTTATCGATTCATTTATTTGATATACAAAATGCAGGAAAACCGATAGGTTGAGTAATATTATATCATTATTGTTTAATGGAGTCATTGCCGTTTTGTTAATATTAATTTATGACATTTTGAATTATATGTTTCTGCTTTAGATCACATAAACTTATGATCCAAATTAAATGAAACTTGATGTGCAGAATCCCTACAGAGTGGACATGCGCATACTATCTGATCGTTCCTTTCTAACGAGTTTTAAGGGGGTTATTGCACTTTGATTAAACTATTGTTTCCACACAAGATCTCGAAACCTTTGATCCAAATTATATGAGACTGTATATATGGATCCCAATAGAATGGATATGCGCACAATCATATTCAATACGTTCCGCGCCAATGATTATTGCAGGAAAATGAAGAAGCCAAAACCAGAACGATATTTTTCCAATGAAACAATAAACACTAATAAATGATATATATATTAAAAAATGTTGTTCATTTCTGAACAATGGTCAAGTTAATAATTTGGAGAGTTTAACAGCTTTCATTATTCTGACTCTTATTTTGCGTTCTGTTTGATTTTAAAGTTCATCCAACTAAGACTCGAGTGCTCGATATTGGCAAACACTACATGTCCTGAGCAGTATGTCACATGCGACTAGGACCGTATGCGATGTATTAAACCCGGTAGGTATATGTTGATATTGTTTCAGATACCAGTGAAGTTTAAAGCTTATACCAAAGGACGCGCTTAAGAAAACATTGTCAATCGTTATATAAGTTGATGGATAAATGTGTGAATAATGTTGTCAAAAGTTCACATTACTTAACGATTCGCTCATATAAAATATCCCTGCTAGTATACATATTTTGGTATCCATAAAACCAACGTTTACCTTAACAGTGTGTGCTATGTATATTTTGATTCAGACTTTTATAATATTGCAAAAGAATGCCCACGCCTTAACGTCACAAATGGACGCCTACTAGGCAACATGAACAACAATGGGGCACGTAAACAGGTCACCTGCAATCCTGACTATATCGAAGTGTCGGGAGCCAGTATAACGACATGCATTGACGGAAACTGGATCCCGAAGCCGCAGTGTATTGTTAAGCGTTCGTTATATATGCAGATTTTCATTCTATTCAAGTAGAAATGTATTTGTGGAATTGTCAATGCGGTCTATTGTATTATTGCTTAGCTTAATTTTTCAATATAGTTTGCACATCCAAGATTAAGGTCTACTTCAGGGTAAATGCCTAAAAAATTGGCCTTTCGATTAAATCATGACTCATATACATTATTAAAGTTCGACAATATTTGATCAATAATCTTCTGTCTGACTTTTTTTTCAAATTAATGCAATATAAAATAACAATACAAAAAACAATTCACAAATAACGCCTAAACGTTCGACAATGTTTTAACAGGAGCAAACTGCTTCCGTTACCTGCTTAAATAAAATAAACCGCAAAATGTACAATGAAATAACAATAATACCTCATTTGCAGCCTGCTTGACAAATCCATGCTGGAATGAGGGTGCGTGTGTTCACAGCGGCACCGGTCATTTCTGCGTGTGTCCTCCATGGTGGAAAGGAACTACTTGTGAAACATGCATGTTGTCGTTTGTATTGAATGCATAAGCAGCACTCTGTATGAGTGAACCTCCTTAATGTGTCGTGTTCTGAGAAAACTGGGCAAAATGCTTGNCATGCATTTTGTCCAGTTTTATCAGAACAAGCCACAAATAGTAGGACGAATGAAATATTCGGGTATTAATTATTATAAAAATATGGTTTAAATGGATATTCGAATAGTCAAATGATAAAAATATAAACAATTGATTTTTCGAATGCTTTCTTCGTTTAATGTTTTATTAAGCGCATGATGTACCGAATTATCACTATAAGCCCCTATTCACCCAAATTGCAATTTGGGCTCTAGAGTAGGTTAGTTTAAACCTATTTAATTTAGCTCGATTGCATCAAAAAACGAAGGCTTATTGAAAAGCTCTCGAGTCCGTTTCCTGGGTAGAATCAGTACTTGGTGTCTTTGGGGGAGATTTTAAGTGCGCTGCCACAAGGGGATCGAACCCGTGACCTACCGGTCGATAGGCGGACACCAAAGTAACAACAACCTCAAGAGTACACGGGAAACATTACAAAATTGATTTATCACCATATTATTGTCCTGTTTGCTGATATAGTAATGACAAACGCATTGTTCCTTATTTTATAGTACAAATTATACTATAAATAAAAATACAAATACCGTGTTTTTATTTATAAACAATATACAATTGCAATTGGCATGCACATGTCGCTTATTTTAAAGGAATATATGCATAAGTTTTGCAACGTTTCAGTCATTTTTTGTTTTTCTATTGATTTTGAACAGCTTCTCCTTGCAATTATGATCCTTTCATTTTGTAATATAAGTACAAGTATAAGTACAAGTAGTAGTATAAGTAGTAGTATAAGTAGTAGTACAAGTAGTAGTAGTAGTAGTAGTAGTAGTAGTAGTAGTAGTAGTAGTAGTAGTAGTAGTAGTTGTAGTTGTAGTAGTAGTAGTNATCAACAGTTATTGATTCTTTATCTCAACCAACTGTGGCAAAGTTGGTCTTCGTTATCAGCATCACGTAATTGGATCGGATAAGCGGTTTTGTTCTATTAGCAAGTTGATAAGATCTGTAGTTTTGTTAATACAAGTTAAATTCAATGCGTTGTTCGCGATAAAAAAACAAAACAAAAAAAAAACAAAAAAAAAACGCATAATTAAAATGAATGGCTAAAAATGTCATTCGAAGACAAAGATTGGACACATTAATGCAAGAGCGCGGGAGATCTCGTGTTATCTCGCGGCCCTGTGTTATCTGGTGTTATCAAGCTTCACAAGGTGTTAGCCTTGTCCGCAACAGACATTTTTATTGAAAAGTACTAATCTGCCTTTGCATTAAACCTAATTAGTTCCTTAACACTGTTTCTTATTCATGTATCGTTTAAAAAGTTATATCCTTAAATAGTATCGGAGATCTACATTGCAAGACTTTGACAGGCTTCAGGCCGAGGCAGACTTGTCTAAGTAAATATTCGCCTTTGCCAGAATATTTATTATTTATTCATTAATATTCCTTATTTAAGTCCAATTTTTAAGTTTATATCAAAATATATAGCCAGAAACGATTTTTGTGTGATTTTTTCAAAAATGGTTCAGTAGAGATTCATTAGCAAATCCTTATAAGTTTTTCTGATGAACCGATAACATATCACGTTATCACGTGACTAAGCTCTCTGGAGCTGCGATAAATGACGGAAACTCGTGATAACACGAGTCTTTGTCCTGTTTTGTTTTTTATAGATATTTGCTTGAAGCTTATTATGAATTGTGGGGAATGACCTTTTGGCAATAAAGCCGCCAGGTTATTTCCAATTGAGGTCACTTAGTTTTGGGAAACCTATACTGCATGAATTGATAACGAAATTTTATCTCTTTTCGCTTATGATAGCGCAAGACCCAAATGCCATACGTATAATATAGTGTTTAGTAAGTTACTAACCATCTGTCGCCGCGTGCTAGGTTCCCTCGAACCACGTGTCTGTGGTCAGGTAACCCGTCAAGTCCGATTTGGTACCACAGTTATTTAACTGGTCCATTTAGAGGTATCTGCACTAATAGTGGAGAGAAGCGGAGCAAAGAATAGCTGCTGAAAATGGCGCTGCTGTATTGTATGCCCTTGGTTGCCTTTATGTTCTACAAGACAACACAAAGCTGGAAAGCGGCACTGGCGTGCTTGATTTACCTGGTAGGATTTTTATTACTTTGTTCGCAGTTTCAAAATTTACTTAGAACGTTTTAAACTATGTTAAAATGATAATTTAAAAACAGGAATTCCTATGGAACATTGACCATTCATTCAATGTTTACCACTGTTGTTTTTCTTGTTTCTACTTTTACGTAAAAGTCCTGTTCGCCGTTAAAGAAGTTATTCACGTGTATAGTTTAAAGTAGCAAGAATTTTTTTTAGCGAATGTTTTCTTAAATGTTGTTTTGTTGTGGCTGTACATGGAATATATACCTACACCATCTTATTTAGTGCATTGTATATGCGTACACATGCGTTGGTCAATTGGTGTTATTGAGATGTAAAATCTGTAAGAAACGTTTAATTTACAAAACTTATTTCAAATTCTTAAACAAAACACATTTATTTGGACATAATAATATTATATAATTATATATGTATAATGTTTCAAAATTTGTGCTGGAAGGTGGTCTGTGAAATAATATAATAATCCGCATGATAATATACAATGTACATACGGAAAATGTGATTGTATACACACATTAACCCCTCCCTCCAGGGTGGCCTTACCTGGCTGGGAATACTGACCCCACTTCTGACGGTGTCCTTGACCCTCGTTCTGGCCTTCATAGTGCTGGAGTTCATGCAGACGCCCATCCCCGAGGGAGTCACCGAGGTCTGGGGCGCCCGCATTCTAGACGCCGCTCTAAGATTCAACGGAAAATTTGTAAGTACTGATATCTGGCGAATTAGACTAACTTACTGGTGGTTCCCACGTTATCGTTAAAACGAACTGCTAAGGCATTCCCTATAGCAAGTTATCTACTGGGACCCAGACACTAAGACGTAGAAACGACAAAAATAAAACCATACACATGCCACATATGTACCACCGTACATATCAGTGTAGGTAAAGTAAGCATGGTGGTCCATTTTATCTTTGAAGAGATGTTTCATAAGAAGACCATGTGATAAGTTCAATATTTGTATTAACATTTTATTTACATTATTATTTCAGATTTTAAAACTTCACGACTTCGGGGTTCGAGGTGGATGTTGCCGTGCCACCCGGAAGTTGGTAGACGTGGTCCTTAAGACGCTCATTACCGGAAGTCCGTTTGGCAAAGGGGCTGACCCCAAACTTAATGTGAGGGCACACACGCTTAAAAACCATTAAATGTCTCGTGTCCGAATCAATAAAAATGATCTAATATTTGTATCTGCATATGATGTCGAACGTAACTCTTATAATGATTTTACTGTAATGCAAAGATAAGTATGTAGATGCGTCGTACATTGTACTGTAAAATCTTTATTATTCGTGGGACATTTTTTTCGTTGATTTCGTGGGTTTAACCGATCCACGACTTGAAGATCCCAACGAATAATTGAGTCGCGTTCTGAGAAAACTGGTCAAATGCATGTGCGTAAAGTGTCGTCCCAGATTAGCCTTTGCAGTCCGCACAGGCTAATCAGGGACGACACTTTCCGCTTTTATGACATTTTTCGTTTAAATGATATCTCTTCTTAGAAAAAATCCAATTTAGGCGGAAAGTGTCGTCCCTGATTAGCCTGTGCAGACTGCACAGGCTTATCTGGGACGACACTTTACGCACATGCATTATGCCCAGTTTTCTCAGAACGCGACACAATTATGCCCAACTTTTAAATTTTTAAGACCGAATTACCAGATGCACGCTAGACATAAATATCCAACGTAATCGACACAAAATTCCCGCGTTTGTTTCGCAATCCAAATAAATCGTAATACAATTAGGAGAATTATTAAAACTCATCATTCGACTTCTTTGAATTACTAATAAGTTCCAGTATACTCGTACAACTAAATTATTTGTCTGCGATTGAATTCGAAAAGGTTTGTCTTTCAATAGTCAAAATTGCGTATTACAACCATGCGCTATAATAATGCGTTAACCTTTTATCCCTAGATCTACGACACCGATTTTGACGGAGTAGGTGTCCGTGTGTACGAGCCCGTAGACGCACCGGGCCCTAAGAGACCCGCCCTCGTCTACTACCACGGTGGAGGGTGGTCGTGGCTCTCCGTCGGTAAGAACCTACATGTAGCTGTTATAATTCGACAAATATATCTCATCGGTTACCTCCCTTATATGTTAACGGCAAAGAATTCCTCAGAGCGGTAACCTGCACTATAAGTAGGGATTTAACAAACTCCTCGCAGCGGTTACCTCTCCTTCTGGCTAAGGGAAACCACCGCCATCATAATTTTAATCCTTCCCATATCTTGAAGAATATTTATATTTTCGTTTAAAAGCGGGACCTAATGGGCACACCTGCGTGCAGGCGGCGTCAAAGAAAAAATGTCCGCTCATTTTCTCAAACAGTTTAATCGGATTATCATGAAACTTAATGATAATGTTTGTGGACATAATGAATCGGTTTAGTTCGATAACAAGCCAGATGGCTTGAATCGCTTCAGAATTATGGCCCTTGATGTTTTCAGTCTCAAACTCAAACAGTTCAAATTCCATTACGCTGAAACTTAATAAAAATATAAGTGGTCATTTTTCGACCAAGTTTTGATAACCAGCCAGAGTGATTGAACACTTCTGAATTATTGCCCTTGAATAATAATAATGGAGACATTAACCTTGTCAGCTCTAGCTTCCAACAGTTTAAGTCGGCTAATCATGAAACTTGGTGGTAATATTTATGGACATGTAATCTCGGCAAAATCCGTTAACCAACCAGATCGCCTGAAGCTTATCTGACTTATCCCAACTTTGACTAATCAATGTAACAGTTGTCTTCTCTCTGACTCAAATAGGTGCTTTCCGGTCAGTACATTTAGTTTGCATCAACCAATATTGAAGAATGTTTTGAAATACCAAGTTTAAATGGAGACCTACACCGCGATTGTATTTGGAGCTAGTGTGGTCAAGGTCAATGTCTCAGTTATTAAAAAAGAAAAACAATGGTTTTACATTCAAATTGTATGTGTGTGTGTAGCATAGCTACAAACACTGCTTGAGAGGGTATGTTGGGCCAGTAGATTAAAAGTCAAGGACACTTTAACTAAAAATTACAGATTATTTCCACTTAATAACTTGAGTTTCGATGGATGTATTGCACTTGTGTGCAGGTGGCTTACCTTTAGTCCTAGCTTGTCATACCAGTTGTGCAAGTCGGGTAAGGTCAATACCGCTGTTGCTAAAAATATATAAAGGATTTGTTATCAGTAACTTTACTTTGACTGGAGATATAAGACTGAATTGTCTGTGTACCATTAGGTAGCTTTCCTGCAGATCTATAGCCTGTACTTTTCAGCCAATTAGATAAAGGTCAATGTCACTCTCACTAAAATTAGAAGAAAAACAATTCCTCTAAATCACTTAAATTTTGATGGAGGCATAACACTTAAAGTTGGTGTTTAACTAGACATGCATGCCTAGTCTGGGTTTCCATTAGGAGCCAGTTAGGTCAATGTTAAGGCCACTGTTACTGTAAACAGAAAGACAGTTTCCACTAAATAACTGGACTTTTTGACGAGGAAATTTTTCTGAAATATATGGATCGGTAGCTTTTGAGGCCAGTCACACATATCTTTAAATGGACATATTTGGGAACAGTTGCCACTGTTGTTAGTGTTATAAGTTTTACAATTATTTAATGCAATCAACGCATTTTTTTAACAATTCCATTTTGCATATGATTTGCAGTCAAAAATAAAAAATTAATCATAGAAAAATAAATTAAAACGATAACTTGTAGAAATAACATTTGAATTGATCATCATCAAGTGGTTTGTTATGACGGAAGTGATTTGATAAAAGTTATGTTCAGAACAAGTCAAATCTCTGCGCGGAGGTTAATTGACATTTACTTGAAGAACACTTATTCACTTACTTATTCCCTACCTCTGATTCAATGAGGGCTCAGTTACTGGCAGAAGTATGTGCACTAAGAACTGGTAAACAAGCTTGCCAGAAAAAATGCGAGTAAATGGGCAACTGACCGCCGTTATACGACGGAAATAATGTTTAAAATGGCAAAAATTCAAAACATACAAACAAACACTTACTTCTGTGCTAGTGTTTCATCCCAGACGCTACATTGCATGAACGTTCTTTTGATCGATATGTATTCAAGGATGTATTTACTGACTGAGTTGAATATGGAAACTTTATAAAGGATGTCAAACGTAAACACACATGTTGGGGTTTATCACTTCATGACAGGCGAGAATTTAATATTATATACGCGTAATTTATTTTAACGATGATACCCCTACTATTGTTTGTTCTTTGTTGCAGATGTGTACGACCCAGCGACACGTGAGCTGGCCAAGAGAGTCGGAATGGTCGTCATAGCCGTAGAGTAATAAACATTTATATCATCTTTACAATTTTAACATGAGGTGTTGATATAGATGAACAAACAATACTATTCCGCAGTTCGACCAACCGTTAATGCGGATTGACCAATAGTTGTTCTCGTTGTTATTGTAATGTTTACATTTTAAACTATGCTAACACACGTACATGCATACCATTTAATTAAATAAATATAATTACCTTTTTAATACTTCTTTAAATACTGATGCGCATTGTAAATATCAAAGGGATTACAGTACATGTATATACTATTTCAGTTACCGACAATCCCCTGAACATCCTCACCCCATTCCATTCAACGACTGTCTGAAGGCCACAGAGTACGTCTTTAAGAATGGCGCAAAGCTAAAAATAGATCCCAGTCGCGTAGCAATCTCAGGAGATAGCGCAGGTGGCCATCTAACCGCCGCAGTATCGCTCCGCCTGAAAAAGAAGATCAAAATCCAAATTCCTATCTACCCCTGTCTGCAGCTTTTCGACCTTAAAACACCGTCCTATATCGAAAACAAAGACTTCATTCCCGGCATGCTCAGCGACATGTCCATGCTTTCCTATTGGCTGAACTACGGGGACATCAGCTACGATCACATGGACCTGATCTTAGCCAATCAGCACACTTCTCCAACCCTTAAGAAATCAAAGTACGCCGAATATGTCTCCCCGAAGTGGTACATGAACGAATACATCCGCTCGGAGAAACTGCGTCACATGGAGAAGCCAGCAGACTTCGGAAACGAGGAACTGTCGAAAATCGTGGAAAAAACAATCCTGGATCCGTACTTCGCACCTCTAATGGCCGACGAAGAAGAGTTCAAAGATCTTCCACAGACGTACGTTCTGACGGCCGGATATGACGTGCTGCGCGACGACGGACTTATCTACTACCAGCGCTGCAAAGCCGCCGGGGTGCGCGTGCACTTAGCACACTACGAAGACGGCTTCCATGGGATGATATTCTTCTTCGCCGGTCCAATGCCGTTCCAAGTTGGAAAAAGGGCAATGAACGATCTAGTCAAGTACTTGAAGGACAATTTGTAATGTAACTTTAGGTAATAGTTAACCAATTGTGTAGAGTATGTAGAATAGAGAAATAAACCGGTTTACGAATAGCGATTTTGTTGGGTTTCCTAGGCAGAAATCTTGATTTGTGTTACGATTGCAATATTTTTAAGTTTAATCTTGTTTTATGTGATAAAAGTTCGGAACACACACTATTAAGGCGTACAAATACATCTGTTTCCGGTTACTCGTTCTATTTTTAAATTCCCCGTCCAATAATTGGAAAATATAACTGGAGCTATCAAATATGTTGTACAGTATGTAATGTGTTTTTAAAAAAATGCTGTGTTTTTGTGTTTCATTCAATACATAACTAGCTGCACTTAAAACAATGTCAAACAAGAAATATTTTTTTTTAATATTCCTCGTATATTCTGATATTCAAATAAAGGGAGAAAATATACGTTTGCAAATAATTAAATTGAAAACAAAGGTTTATTTTTTCTTGTTGTTACTTTCACTTGTTAGGAGCATACCCACCACATGACATATTTGTTATAAAGTGAACGTATATTCAAACATCAATAGTGATCATAGATAAAACATATCATACGTGCGATCACATCATATGTGTCTGTGCATGGCTTATTAATTTTATTATAAATTTATTTGTTCGCCATCGAAATAAAGGCTTAAGTTTGATTAACATTTGAGTAAGACGCAGTCCACACACTCAAGTCACACTTTTAGTGCCGCGTCTTGCGACCATGTGTCTTATGGCGTAGGCGGCCGGCATAGCTAAAGACAAGTCTCAGCTAGTCTGGCCGCATATGGCATAAGACCCATTTCTGCATTACGCGGATCTTTGCAAATCTTACTGTTTCTTAGCTTTTGAGGCCAGTCACACATATCTTTAAATGGACGTATTTGAGAACAGTTGCCACTTTTGTTAGTGTTATAAGTTGTACTATTTTTTAATGCAATCAACGCATTTTGTTAACAATTCCATTTTGCATATGATTTGCAGTCAAAAATAAAACATAAATCATAGAAAAATAAATTAAAACGATAACCTGTAGAAATAGCATTTGAATTGATCACCATCAAGTGGTTTGTTATGACGGAAGTGAGTTGATAAAATATTTAAGTTATGTTCAGAACTAGTCAAATCTCTGCGCGGAGGTTTATTGACATTTATTTGAAGAACACTTATTCACTTACTTATTCCATACCTCTGATTCAATGAGGGCTCAGTTACTGGCAGAAGTATGTGCACTAAGAACTGGTAAACAAGCTTGCCAGAAAAAATGCGAGTAAATGGGCAACTGACCGCCGTTATACGACGGAAATAATGTTTAAAATGGCAAAAATTCAAAACATACAAACAAACACTTACTTCTGTGCTAGTGTTTCATCTTAGACGCTACATTGCATGAACGTTCTTTTGATCGATATGTATTCAAGGATGTATTTACTGACTGAGTTGAATATAGAAACTTTATAAAGGATGTCAAACGTAAAGACGCATGTTGGGGTTTATCACTTCATGACAGGCGAGAATTTAATATTATATACGCGTAATTTATTTTAACTATTGTTTGTTCTTTGTTGCAGATGTGTACGACCCAGCGACCCGTGAGCTGGCCAAGAGAGTCGGAATGGTCGTCATAGCCGTAGAGTAATAAACATTTATATCATCTTTACAATTTTATCATGAGGTGTTGATATAGATGAACAAACAAAACTATTCCACAGTTCGACCAACCGTTAATGCGGATTGACCAATAGTTGTTCTCGATGTTATTGTAATGTTTATATTTTAAACTATGCTAATACACGTACATACATACCATTTAATTAAATAAATATAATTACCTTTTTAATACCTCTTTAAATACTGATGCGCATTGTAAATATCAAAGGGATTACATTGCATGTATATACTATTTCAGTTACCGACAATCCCCTTAACATCCTCACCCCATTCCATTCAACGACTGTCTGAAGGCCACAGAGTACGTCTTAAAAAATGGCGCAAAGCTAAAAATAGATCCCAGTCGCGTAGCAATCTCAGGAGATAGCGCAGGTGGCCATCTAACCGCCGCAGTATCGCTCCGCCTGAAAAAGAAGATCAAAATCCAAATTCCTATCTACCCCTGTCTGCAGCTTTTCGACCTTAAAACACCGTCCTATATCGAAAACAAAGACTTCATTCCCGGCATGCTCAGCGACATGTCCATGCTTTCCTATTGGCTGAACTACGGGGACATCAGCTACGATCACATGGACCTGATCTTAGCCAATCAGCACACTTCTCCAACCCTTAAGAAATCAAAGTGCGCCGAATATGTCTCCCCGAAGTGGTACATGAACGAATACATCCGCTCGGAGAAACTGCGTCACATGGAGAAGCCAGCAGACTTCGGAAACGAGAAACTGTCGAAAATCGTGGAAAAAACAATCCTGGATCCGTACTTCGCACCTCTAATGGCCGACGAAGAAGAGTTCAAAGATCTTTGCAAATCTTACTGTTTCTTGTAAATGGAACATCTTACCACGATACGTTTTGATAGAAAATTGAAGTCAGACTGTGTTATAAATAGCACACTGGCAAACGTGGGTGATCTATTCTGGCTGACAGGAGCGATTTTCAGACAAGCTGACCTCCAACGTCAAGAAATGACAAGTAAACGATTTCCCTCTATTCTATGTCGGTTCGTTTTCTCACGATGGTTTCCTTTCCCTACAATTCGTGTTATTATATATCTAGTAAGCTGAGTTAT
>VMBQ01001204.1:97497-128507 GCA_007657795.1 Dreissena rostriformis
GGGTCTGCGTTTAGGTTTCAAAATCTGCGTTTAGGTTTCGAAAAATGCTCATAACTTCTATGTCCCTTGAGATATAACCTTCATATTTGGTATGCATGTGTATATGGACAAGGCCTTTCCATACGCACACAAATTTTGACCGTCTGTCCGTCTGTGTGTCTGTCCGAAAACTTTAACGTTGGTCATAACTTTTGCAATATTGAAGATAGCAACTTGATATTTGGCATGCATGTGTATCTCATGAAGCTGCAGATTTTGAGTGGTGAAAGGTAAAGGTCATCCTTCAAGGTAAAAAAAAAAATAAAAAAATTAATGCATGTGCATCTCATGGAGCTGCATATTTTGAGTGGTGAAAGGTCAAGGTCATCCTTGAAGGTCAAAGGTCATTTTTTTTTTTTATTATTCAAAGCGGCGCAGTAGGGGGCATTGTGTTTCTGACAAACACATCTCTTGTTTTTATTGAAAACCTGGTTTTGTGACAATTTTGTTCCTTGTTGTAATGTCTGACAAAGCTCAAGTTCTAACTGTCTTTGAATCTCAAGCACGTTTAACAAAGTTCCCATATCAATAGGTCTCCCTGCATTCCTGGAAGATCTCCACAAAGCCACCGTCAACCTCGTGAGGTCCAAGGAGAAGATCCGTGACTATCGGCACAGCACCAAGGCACGCGAGCACCCAGAGACCATGTCCCAGCGTATCCACTCACACAGCTACTCTCCGCAGCAATCACCAGTCTAGAATTCTTTGGTCCCACGGGCCGGTTTTATTAAGCATTTTAATGGCAATTAAACATTTTGATACATTATTTAAGCAATCACCCGAGACTATGTCCCAGCATATTCAGTCCTTAAAAGTCTAAAATTCTATAAATGTTGATTATAAAGCTATTGTGATACAATTTTTCAGACCCATAGTGGTCACAGTCTAAAATTCTTTTTTAAATCAATGAGCTAAAAGGTTCTAGCGCATCTGAGACCATTTTTTGAGCATGTCAACTCTAGTCCTTTAACTACACCTCGCAACGGACACCAGTCTAAATTCTAATATTGGGGGGTCTTACTCAACATTTGAGGAGAGTAAATGTGATTACACAAATTAATTATGACAATTTGTTGGCCCTTTTCATGCCTGTCAAATTGCACTTCTACAGTAAAATGAAGTTATGTGGGTTTTTTGTGCTCACCACTAGTTCTAATGGGAGCTTTAAGGATAGCGTAATGTCCCTCAGTCTGTGCGTATGTCCGTAAACTTTTTCTTTTAACAACTTCTCAAAACGAGTTAATGGGCATATTTTAATGAAACTTCACATGGTGTGATCCTGTGGTGACTCTTTTTCAAATATGTTTAAATTGATCCGGTCAGGGTCAGGGGTGTAATATTTGGTCAGTCACATTGTATGGTAGTCCTCTACAAAGTTTGTTCAAATAATGCCCCTGGAGTCATAATTGGTCCCAACATTTGAGGTTTCTTGTTTTCCTGATATTTATATAGAGAACACTTTTAAAACTCTTCTCTGAAACCGCAAGGGCAAGAGGTATGTTCCTCTACAATGTTTGTTTATCAATTAAATTAAATCATGGCCCTAGGATCAAAATTAGCCACGCAGATGGGTCACAAGATATATGGTAAATAACTTCTCGCAAACCATTTCTGTGAGGGTTGTGATCTTTGTTGTTAAACATCGTATGGTGTCCCTCAATCAAGTCTGGTCATGCCCTTGGGGTAGAAATTGACCCTGTCCAAGTTTTTTTCTCCGAGTTATATGTATATAGTGAAAACTTAAAAAAAAATCTTCTCTGAAACAGCAATGCCCAGGTTTTTATTATTGAGTGTAAAACGTCTAACTCTTATACTTTGCAAAGTTTGTTCAATTATTGCCCCTGGGGTCAAAATTGGCCACGCCCCAGGAGTCAAATAATCTATATCGACTTGTATAGTAAATATTGACTTCATAAAATTTCTGAAACAGAAAACATTGGGATTGAATATTTGGTGTGTAACTTCTTCTAACTTTGGTCAAAACATGCCCCTGGGGTATAAACTTACCACGCACCAGTGGTCACATGATTTATATAGACTTGTATAGTAAATAACTTCAACAATCTTAATCCACGAAACCGCAATTGTAAGGGGGTTTAATTGGTGTGCCACTAATGATAAGCGGTGACTTATAAGAAGCTTAAATATTATTTGATTCACTAATTCATATGTACTTTTAAGAAATAAAACTTAATTTTATCTTTTTCGTATATTTTCAGGGGAAAAAAAGTGAAAACACAAGTCTGTGATTGTTAAACACATGCCCTGAGATTGTTATTGTGAATAGCCAATTTTAATTTATCTCAGCTATCTCAAACAGCAGGATATATTGAAACAGACTCAACATCTGTCTGTGACATTGTCTACCGGCCTTTTACTTAGTTTTATCAAATCATGGCCCTGGGGTCATAACCGGCCACACCAAGGGGGTGAAATTATTTAATGGACTTCTTTAGAAAATGACTTTAATTATATTTTGTCCAAAACCACAAGGCCCAAAGATGAACTTGGTATGTAACATAGTATTGTGGTTCTCTACAAAAAATGCTCCTGGGTCGAAAAGGGCCAAGCCCAAGGGTCCAATTTTTCATTGTTACAACATGTTTTATTAAATGTGGCATCAGGTGAGGGATGAGGGGATATTCAACACTTTTTGGACTAAGTTCTTGTTTCACCTGTTTTTAAGTCTCTATTTGCACAATTTGGAAGTGATCTGACATGTGTTGCCGGTGATTTAGGGCCGAAATTGGCGCCATTTAGCTATATTTTCCCCAATAATGGCTTCAAAATTCCCCCCTCATTGTATTTGTGTTTTTTTAATCACTGACTTTGAACAAAAATTATGTTAAAGGCATTTTTCCCAGCTTTTTCATCATACCAAGTTTGGGCATAATAATTTTAATTAAAATACGAGGCAAAGTATTTGATCAAAATGTTTTACAACAAACAAACTAGAATATTAAGATGTAATCATGCTTAATAACAAAAAAGAAAGGTCTTAAAATATCCTTATTTGAAGGCCCTGCAGTTTCCCCAAAGGTGAAAAAATCACTGCTAAATCTTTTGCAAGAACCGCTAGAGTGATCTTGCAAACTGATTTTCATATGATCACGTTATAGTGATAATTGTTAGTGTTATTGTGTGTGTACTTGAATTTTCACATTTTACTTGTGTTGACATTTGCATATGGTATGTGAAGCTACACTGGTACTGCATGTGCCAATAAGACATACCATATACATGAATTGGTAATCCTGTCAGACTGAATATGTTTATTTGGCAAACATATGACTAGTTTTTGCTGTAGGCAATGTTAATATTGGTAAATTAAATGTACAGTTCCTTTTCCTTAGGGCATTATAAATTGTTTAGATGTGTGCCTGCTTTTTGATTTATGACTTGCTTTGAGTTGTTCCAAATATTATATAATTTTAATAAAGGTGAGGGCATTTTTGGTTTGAAGTACGAAAATCTGTGAACAACTCCAAAGGGGCAATTTCTGTAACAATCTGAATTTGACAAAGATACTTATGGCGTATGGCTCCGCTGAATGAGTTTGATACCCACTTGGGTTTTATCAGACCTTTTCTTATTTGTTTCTAACAAATATATTATTTTGTATTTTATTTGATTGTTTTAACAATTCTGTTGGAGTAAAGTGTGTGTATTTTAAAAAAATATGTACATTGCAATAGGAATGGGGAATCCAGTTTTTTTCTTGCTATTGTCCATTTAATATACATGAATACCAGCTATAAGTACATTTGTACTGATGCGATTGTTGAAGTATGATATTAAATTTTTAGCATTTTGTACTTGATTGATTATTAATGTGATATGTGATTATTTTTAATAAATTCAGCTTGAAGTATTAAAACTAAAGTGTAGCCAATTGTCTCTTTCTTAATGAAAAACTTGCACCCTTGAACTGTCCGATAAAGTTATTATTATTACCCCCCTTCAGAGGCAGAGGGATATTGTTTTGGCGTTGTCTGTCTGTCTGTCTGTCTGTCTGGATCATTTTTTTGTCTGGAGCCATATCTCGGAACAACTGGGGCCGATTTAATTAATGCATGTCAAAGTGTGACGCAAATCATTTGTCAATAACAGAGTTTTGGCCTTTTTTACTTGAAAATTCCCTTTTTATGTACGATTTTGTCTGTCTTTAGCTATGTCTTCGATCACATATGAGCCACAGCCATAAAATGTACCACAGTTGTTCTCACATTGAGGTCAAAGATCACACATTTGATGAATTATTCATTATTGAGCTATTACTTCACATTTTCCTTTATTTGGTCAAATGTTACAAATTGGGATTAAATATGCCTTATTTTGTTAGTGCTACCATACATCAAGGGATTTTCAAATGCTTTGTTGTAATTGATGTAGTTGTTTTCAGACAGTGATGCATGTGCAATACCCACGCCCCTATGACCACACACATTTTGTTGCACACTGCCCTTTTAAGACCAGAGTTATCAACATTTCTTCCTTAAGAATACCTTATAAGGTTTTTTATGCTCCCTTTTTGAAAAAAAGAGGGTATATTGTTTTTGGCCTGTCTGTCTGTCATTCTGTCTGTCTGTCCAAAACTTTAATACATCTTAAAGTTTTGTGATAACTTTTGCAATATTGAAGATAGCAACTTCATATTTGGCATGCAATTGTATCTCATAAAGCCGCACATTTTGAGTGGTGAAGGGTCAAGGTCATCCTTCAAGGTCAAAGGTAAAAAAAAAAAAAAAATCAAAGTGGCGCATTAGGGTGCATTGTGTTTCTGACAACACATCTCTTGTTCTTTTGAAAGATTATCATTAAATTCAAACTTAAATACTGTAAAAAATGTATATACACCGAAATCTAAATAAGACGCAACAATTGTCCTTGCACACCATGTTTTGGTTTTAACATATTTATTCCAAAATGTGTCTTTTAATAACCCCACCTTTTAATAGCATCCTTTAAGAAAATTCTCATAAGCAATTTCTCCTTTTGTCACAATGCTTTCAATGTTATTGATTTGTGAAAAAGAAATCTGCATTTTATTGTCTGCTGCAAACCCATTACGGGAACAAATGATTTAAAAACATAATTAAAAGAGGCACAGCCATTCACTAACAACTGTTTAGCTCACCGTGCTCATGGTGAGCTTTTGTCCGTTGTTGACACTCTAGAGGCCGATATGTATTGTCCGATCTTCATGAAACTTGGTCAGAACACGTTTTCCAATGATATCTTGGACGACTTCGAAAATGTTTCCGGGTGGTTGAAAAACATGGCCACCAAGGGGCGGGGCAGTTTTCCTTGTATGGCTATAGTAAAACCTTGTTTACATTCTAGATGTCACATTTATTATCCAATCTTTATAAAACTTAGTAAAAACATTTGTTAGAATGATATCTTGGAAGAGTTCGAAAATGGTTCCGGTTAATTGAAAAACATGGCCGCCAGGGGGGGGGGGGCATTTTTCCTTATATGGCTTAAGTAAAACCTTGATAACACTCGAGCCCACATTTATTGTCCGATCTTCATGAAACTTGGTCAAAAGATTTGTCCCAATGATACATTGGACGCGTTCGAAAATGGTTCTGGTCTAGAAGTCACATTTTAAGTCCAATCTTCATGAAACTTGGTAAGAACATGTGTCCCGATGACATCTTGGACCACTTCGAAAATGGTTCCAGTTGGTTGAAAAACATGGCCACCAGGGGGGCGTCGCAGTTTTCCTTAAATGGCTTTAGTAAAACCTTGTTAAAACTCACATTTATTGTGCAATCTTCATCAAACTTAGTCAGAACATTTGTTCTAATAATATCTTGGATGAGTTCGAAAATGGTTCCGTGCTGTTGAAAAACAGGGCCGCCAGAGGAGGGACATTTTTCCTTAATTGGCTATATGGCTTTAGTAAAACCTTTTTTACCCTGTAGAAGTCACATTTTTAGTGCAAACTTGCCAAAAACATGTGTCCCAATGATATCTTGGATGAGTTCGAAAATGGTTCCGGTTGGTTGAAAAACATGGCCACCAGGGGGCCGGACAATTTTCCTTATATGGCTATAGTAAAACCTTGTTAACACTCTAGAAGTCACATTTATAGCCCAATCTTCATGAAACTTGGTCAAGACATTTGTTGTAATGATATTTGGGCTGAGTTCGAAAATGGTTCCGGTCCATTGAAAAACATGGCCGCCTGGGGGCGGGGCATTTTTCCATATATGGTTATTAGAGTAAACCTTGTTAACACTATAGAAGTCACATTTATAGTCCAATCTGAATGAGAATTAGTCGTAACACTTATTCTAATGACTTCTCAGTCGAGTTCGAAAATTCTAAAGGTTTGTTGAAAAACATGGCTGCCAGGGCGCGGGGCAGTTTTTCAAATATGGCTATAGTAAAAACTTGTTGACTCTATATAAGTCACATTTATTGGGCAATCTTCGTGGAACTTGGTGAGCACATTTGTCCCAATGAAATCTCAGCTTAGATTGAAACTTAGTCAAGTGAGCTCAAAAACTAGGTCACAAGGTCAAAAAACAATATGTTAATACTCTAGAAGTCACGTTTTTGGTCTAATCTTCATGAATTACCTGGCACTTTCTCAGAATAGTCTAGTTCCTTTAGATCACAGGTCTTTTATTTCTGCACTCATCAATGAGTAAAATTTATTCGGCTGGAGAGATCAATTAAAAGAATTTTCTTGTTCTACTTCATGGTGGTCATTACACTGCCCACTAATAGAAATAGTATACGTGTATCTAGGATTCTATCATGATTTTTTTTTAAACAAATAACACTTTTTCAGTTTTCAAATCTCCAATAAAAATGGCAAAACGTGTTTTTTAACGTACAGTTTGCATTGTTATAGCAGAATGAAATGCTACGTGAAAGTGTAATCGAACATCATTTCACATTGTCGGTTGTCATCTTTAAATAAACAACTTATACACTCTTTAAGTTTTACTTGTAATAATTTCTCCTGGTATACAAACAACTGTTGATTTCTCGATAAAACGGTTATTAGCAAATAATTCCATTATAGCATTTCCGTTGACTATAAAACGTTAGCGAAAAAGAGAATTTCAAACAACTCTCAACGATCGATTTGAAGTGTTCACTTCAGTTTATTTAAGACTAACATGTACATCAACCTTCATGAATGGAAACTCTAAGGTTCTTGTACGATGTGATATCGGAATGAAAGGAATTTGTTCGCTCCACATATCCGACAGCGTCATTTCCGGCAGCCGACATGTCAACGCGAAATCTCGGGCCAGTCTCGTGACTAAATCCATGAGTGATTCGTCCACGCCGCGCATCGAAAACGCTAGTCGCGATTCTTACAAATTCCGGTTTTCTTGAACCGTCGGAAGCTCCATAGAACACGTCGTTCGTAGTTAAGACGTCATCGTAGTTTTCGTGCCCTCTCATTGGTGACTTTGTTGGAGAAAATGAAACTGATTGGTCGGCCATCAGGATGACATCACCGTGTGTAAGATACGTCACGTAGACATCGGAAATGTCGAAATGCCTGGACGGGTGGACTTGAGCGTGCGTGAGGTCAAATATTGTGACACCGGCGTGCCCGATTACCTTGTTTATAAAATGTATGACTTATCATCTGTGACAAATTTAGCTGAGCGTAACAATGTATGTGTATAATTCTTTTACAAATTGATGAATGCAATAAATACATTGTTCGATCGTCGATTAAGAACGAATGCAGCAATCATAGTGGGTTTGTAAACTGATCTTCATTTTAGGACGCCCTATTTTGCTGACATACAAATGGTTGCTAATTGATCAATACAAACTGGCAAGTAATCAAAGTTGAAGTATACGTAATTACCCGAATAGAGGACATATACATGTTATTATTATTGAGACTGCAGTTCAAGCCAGACTATTCGACCTATGCTTCATCGTTAAACAATGCTACACCTTACTTTGCCGCTGCTACGAGTGTCGTCAGCGTGCGTGACGACGAGAGCCGTGTTTTCGTCGACCCCTATGGCCCGGTTGGTTCCTTTCCCCTTTGCCCTGGTGTCCGCCACCAACCGGATCAAGCGGCCTTCCCGGCCCCTTTGACTAGGAAGCGTAATAAACCAACCCGGAAGTTACTAGTATAAGCAAGATAAAAAGATCGCCAATGTGAGACGGGCCAACTAGATCTCAGATTTGCACAGTTTGATTATTTTCCGAAAGCTTGGATCTTGAATACACGAAATGGAACAGTCGGCAATAACTCTTTTTATCTGCAATATAATTTATGGAAGCGTTTAATTATATAGCCTAGTATACTATCATGTGAATGTACTGATGCTATGCTCATTGATTAGTATACAAGCACATAAGAACGTTTAATTTACACAGTGTAAAACCGAGAAATGGGAATTCAGCCTGAATCTTATATTCGCATCACTGGTGGTGCAGTTCGTGAACAATATAACAATTAAAGCGTCAGTCCACAAACCATTTAAATGCAGAAATTGTTTCTCATTGACATGTTACCGATCGAAATGCAAAAAAAAACGTGTTGAATTTGGTTAAAAAAAAATGGTTATTTTAAGTAGTATAGTGTCACTACATGCGATAGTGAACGATGCATCTATAGAAGATCAAGTAAGGACACTATGTTCGTACCAAGCGTACACTTAGGTGTTCATTTCACTCACTCTCAGCGCTTTCGAACATAAACATAATTCAATTTATGTATGATTTACAAACGAAAACAAAATCAGTGAAGTCCAGAAACATGTGATTGTTCGAACATTAAAACTGGTGCCATTTTGGAATAAATTGATTCTTTTGGTGCCTAAGGACTGTTAAGCGACTTACGCGAAATGGCTGTCGAGCAAGTACCCCTTAAGGAAGCCCAGCCCACCGGAAGTGAAGTAGACGTTGGGTTCGGCTTTTCCGGGCAGACCCGGGTCCGTGTCAGCAAAGGACCCGTAGAGAAGGGCGTCGTAGCTGTAGCCTCCTGTCGAAAAAACGACGGGAGAAAAGTGTTCAAGAACTTGCTGATATACTTCTAAATATCATTACTTACTAGTATGATGTTGGCTTGCGAAAGAGACATCGTACATATGACAATAATTATATAGGCTTATTTAAAATAAAATAGTTTAATTTGTGGCCGCACCTCCTATCATGAACTGCGCAGTCTGGCATGAGCATCCGGCGCTGGTTCCCGCTATCACCGCCCCACTGTCGTACATCTGATGCAGGGCAATAAGAGCCGGGCTAAAGTCTCCATAGGGACCCATAAACCTGATGAAAATGGCGGGAAATCATAAATAGACAAGAGTTTAGATATCATACACATGCTTTTTTACGTGTCATACAAAACGTGTTGATTCTTAACCTGCTGTGTAGATGTCTAGATTCTTAGTACTCTGGTCGTGTTATATATAACTATATTTAAATAAAATTATCTTTATTATGACTATATTATAAATGTCATTACGATTTTGTTATTCTTGCTTGGTCACCCCCTCCGAAGAAGAAACCCGTCTGCGCGTATATGTTCTCTATGAGTGCCTGTCCACCCAAACTGGCCGTGTGGTTAACATCCACTAAGATTCTGTTCGCCTCTAGTGCTCCGTATTTCATGAACAGGTCGCGGTAGTAGATGAAGCCGTCGAGGGGATCCGCACTAGCAGCGGTGATGATGCCTATCTTTGCCTTATTTCTTCCACCCTGAAAAGACCGATGCATTCAGTACGTGTATTGAATTTGTTTGATCGAAGATCGTATTGGTTATTTATCAACCATCTACAACAATTAAGACGACTGAACAAGTTTTTTTCTTTGAGCATGGGTGTTTGTGTCCACGAGAGTCTAAAATACCGGGAAATACAGGTACCAACGTGTTATTCTTTAACTTAAATGTACATGTAAACCGGATCGAATAATATTGTTTATCTTTTAATTATGTTTCGATTGTTTGTCAACAATGAGATTTGCCATGTGATATATTATGATATATAAACATTATTGTATTTCTCCATTTTTAAATAACCGTAACGTAATGATCTCTCCTGCTGTATGTAGTATTTCCAACCAGGGGAAGCAATTAAAGAATTATGTTTGGCATTTTTCGCCATTTTTAAATAACCGTCCATAGTGATTGATCTCTCCAACTTTATATAGTATTTACAAACATGGTAGACAACTTAAAATTATGTTTAGAGCAAAACGGCTCCTACCGCTAATTCGATGATTGTTTCATACACCTCCGTGTTGTTGTCCGACAGACCACCGCCAACCAATACCATGGACCTTCCAAACTGTTGAAACTGCGGAAGTCTCGGCACGTTCGGGGAGAGTGTGACGTCATTATTAAGGAGATACGCGCCCGCGTTGCCGAATGTCAGTGCGATGAAGTAAAAAAGCCACGCCCCATCCATTTTGCTGTTACATGTTTATAATTATGGAAATAATTAAAATGCTTAATAACATTCTAAAACTGAAAACTGATGAGAATACCTTGTCTGACTATAAAAGACTCAGTTGTTTCAAATGTTGTTAATCACACAATTATTACATAAACCTCATTACTGATTTCGTCCGTTTCATAATTTAATTTTATTTTAAAGAATATCTACTTTAAAAGGTTCGAATTATAATTTTATGTACATCTACCTCACGAATCAAACGAGTCTTGTCCAAACTGAACAAAGACATACGACCACTATCAGGCACAGTTCAAGTACGCACCAAAACTAGGTTAATTACAGATACCGCAGTTGAAACTGTTGGCGAAATGCTAATTGATAAGAAATCACCGCTGACAAAGTTCTTCTACGGTTGAAATGTCTATTTCACAAATTCCATTTTCATCATCTGGCTGTGTCTGACCATCTATCGTGTTCTTAAAACAAATAGTAACAATACTTATGTATATAAGAAATCCATGTTTATGTTCAGGTCGGTTTATGTCGATAGTGACCAATCATTAAAATTAATAAGTGACAAGACACATTACTTTTATCCGTGTTTTTTCCTGCGTCTGCGGCTGAAGTTTAACTTTATTATATTATAGCAAACATAGACAAAAAGAATGCGCAGTCCTACACAACTTACTGAACCGCGTGTGTGAGATTTAATAAATTAAGATAACTCTGTCGACGGTTTAAATATGTGCCGCCTGATAAATTGCAACATATTTCTACATATACCCCGGTAATATCAAATATTCTTGGGAAAATTAGTATGACGTTTCTAACAAGGCATTATAATACTCGTAATAACTCGTAATAACTGCTTCATGAAAGGTCATGGTAGTATTGTTTTAGACCGTACATATTCGTGGCATCC
Organism: Dreissena rostriformis; assembly: GCA_007657795.1. Lineage (NCBI taxonomy): Eukaryota > Metazoa > Mollusca > Bivalvia > Myida > Dreissenidae > Dreissena > Dreissena rostriformis. Next base: position 108,856 of record VMBQ01001204.1, read on the forward strand.
TATGTATAGCTCGATTGCACAAAAAGCTTTCGGCTTATTGAGACACTTTCGAGTCCGTTTCCTGGGTAGTACCAGTACTTGGTGTCTATGAAGAAGATCTTGAAAACGCTTCCGGGGAGGAGATGGAGCCCGGGGCCCCATACTAGCAAGAGGCACACCATATGTACTACGCCACCACGACCGCTTTTATGCATTCTATAGTGTACATGTTCTTATTTTACAATAGCCTTTTGCATCGTGTCTGGCAGTTACAGGTTAAAGGGGCCGTCCAACAGATTGGTAAATTGACAAAATTAAAAAAAGTTGTTTCATATTCGCAAATTTTCGCGTTTGTTATGATATTTTTGAGGAAATAGTAATACTGACCATTTACAATGCTCTTAAATATCCATTATATGCATCTTTTGACGATTTGAAAACCTCAAAATCATAAAGCGTCGCTCGACGCGAAACGATTTAATAATTTGGAAATTTCTGTTATTCTCGTTACATTTGTAAAACTACGAGGATTGCTTATATATGGTATAAAATACGGCTATCGTACATACTTGTCAGGATGGCCGAGCGGTCTAATTGGTTTTTACTCCAGGACCCCGATGGTCACTGGTTCGAGCCCTGATGAGGTTTACTTTTTTTCCCTTTTTAAATTGTATTCTTGTTTTTTAACTGCAGATTTTTAGGTCAAATGTTTGAATTTATCAATATAGAGCATTTAATGACATGCTTCAATACATGCCAAAATCTAGTGGACAGTCCCTTTAACACAAATTCAAATTTAAAAATGCAGCCTCGTGCCGATGATTTTTTGCACGTCGTATAGATTTGTAATTTGAAAACATATTATGAAACAGACGTTCACTGTATAAGTCAAAGTCATAATTCATTATAGACTGGTATCAGATCGTGAAGCTATTATCGTGGTCTGCGATCATGTTCTAAATATTGTCCGAATATTTTATTTAATCAGTGCTGATTAAACAGTTCGTTTCCAGTTTTATCTACTATTGTCACTATTCACAATAAATTTCATTCACAAGTTCTGTACTAAATCTAAGACAAGCTGGTGGCAAGCTGGTTTAATGTTCACCATATGCTTTTGCGATTAACTCTGCGGACTTCTATCAAAGTCGGCAATAACTATCGCACCAATGACTACAGCGACTATAACGATCGTCGCATGCGCTGTGGCGATTTTTGGATTTTTTACGACATCGCAGACGTTCCTCCTCTCTGATGACGTCACGCTCCGTCCGCACGTGCCTAAGCTTCCACAATTCTCACAGTTCGGACGCTCCATGGTTCTGGTGGGAGGCAACCAGTATGACAATAACACGGAGCTGCATGAGACCATCATTAAGCTCGCGGTAGGTAAAAAGAGCAGGCTGTGAAGCGTAGTTCTACTTTGTGCTACATAAGGAATAGTAACTTTTCACGAGTTATGCCTACAGGCAGTCACCACAGATCCGCTATTTGACATACTGAACAGTTCATAAGATCAAGTAGCCGATCTGGTGTTAAGTTGTAGCACACCCACTTTACCATTCCGGAGTCGCAGGTTCGATAACCCGCTCAATCTTCACCTCCTAATCGTGTGTCGCATGAGGCGTAAACAAGAGGTGGAATGTACTATGTGCTTCATACAGGGCACTAAAAGAAGCAGGGTCGTTTCCTGATTGGGACATCTACTGCATCTCGCACTGCTTCCCCGTTATCCAACACACCTGTCTCATGGGGGCTTTGGTATCATATGGGACAGAACCCAAGAAAAACTCGATAAGCTACACAACCCCATAACGTCTCAAATACTCTATCGGAACTGTTGAGTACTCTCGCTCCTCAAGGAGGCTTAACGGGTTAGCAACCCACATGGAGCATGCGAGTTTGGATTGTGACCATACCCGACAGTAGGCGTTCGCTCCCAAAGAGTATCCCTAAGACCACATACTAATTGCGGATTGTTCCGTTAACAAACGACAGAAAACTGGAGTTGCAGCTATGATTCCCAAGTTCATCCCGACCTTCGGTACGTCTTAGCGTAATGTAAGACAGGGATTATGCGATACATCCATGGCCTTTACATAAGGAAGTCCTTAAATAATAAGGCCTCGGCGCGGAGGAACCTTAACAAATTCTGAAACGCATTTTTGACGGTCTTTGTGTTGTTGATAATTGTTGAAACTTAATTTTAGGGAGGGAAGCAAATAGCCAAAATCGGCATTATCACTGCGGCAAGTGCCGATCCTCTGGACAGCTATAACTACTACCACGACATCTTCCTTCAGTATGGGGCGCTTCAGGTCAACCGAATATTACTAGATCTTAACCACACGGCCAGTCAGGGTGGACAGACGCTCATTGACACGATATATGCGCAAACAGGTTTCTTTTTTGGAGGGGGCGACCAAGAACGAGTCATCAGATCGTACGTTGATTTATCTTATTTCTTTTCGCAAATATCGTTTTAGACAAATGCACTATGGGCTGTTATTAACTTTTACTTGGCAACTGACATTTTAAAATTAAAAGCCACCCTCAAATTGGAAATGGGTTGTTGTAAAGATGATAGAGATATTGAACAATGTGTGAAATACTGTCCATTACAATTGTTCTACTTTAACCTTTGCTTCAGAATTAGGTGTCATGTCACACCTTAATTATCTTTAGAAATCCACTCAGCGCTTTGATTCGTCACTTATCTTTGCAAGGCTCATGGGACCATACGGGGACTACAGCCCGGCTCTTATTGCCCTGCATCAGATGTACGACAGCGGAGCGGTGATAGCGGGAACCAGCGCCGGATGTTCGTGTCAGACTGCGCAGTTCATGATAGAAGGTGCTGAAAAAGATATAATGTTTATTAATCGTAAAAGTCAATTTAAGTGAGTCCAGTAATGGGTGTGGTCGTCTCGCTTAGACGGCAGATTTGACCGTGACAAACCAAGTGACGATCGATTAAAATATTAGGTTTTCGTATTCATCATTTTAATAAGTTATTTCTGCTTCCATTTTATGTTGACTATAAAACGCACACGTAAAGTCCAAATAGGAAGAACATTGCACTTACACTTTAACACCGTTATTTCGAATAATCCGAAGTCATCGTTATTTCGAAATATTTTTCGGGTCCCGATTTTGGTTCTTCTTTGTTTAATGTAAAATTTCATTGTTAATCCGAACTTCGTTAAACCGAAGAAATCGTTAATTCGAAGTGATTCTGTCGGTCCTAACACTATAATTCGCACCTTATTACCAGTCTTTAATCCGAAGTAAAAACTGCAAAACACTATAATTCGCACCTTATTATCAGTCTTTAATCCGAAGTCAAAACTGCAAAACACTGAGCGTAATTTCACACCTTTGTCGTCTTCGCGTGGCGCGTCAAAAGCTGATAATTACACCTTTGTCGTCTGCGCGTAGCGTGTTAGTTTTGCATTCTTTAGTAACAAACAAACGTGTCACGTTAGGTCTGAGTAAATGTATCCTTGACAAATTGGAGAAATATGTAACACGCGTCCAGTTTAGTGCTGCTAACGCCGGTGTTCAGAGAGACATCGCGTCTTATTAAAAAAAAAAAAAAATCATTTCCGAAAATGTATTCATATGTATTTACATGTATGATAATCTATATGTTTTGATAATTTGTGCTATTCATTATATTTTATATGTTCTGTAATAACAGAAAAATAAAAAGGAGAAAAAGAATCTTTTTATTCCTCCGTTTGTTACAATTTCAAATCTATTGCTATCTGACTAGTTAACGTTTTTAAGTAAAACAATTATTAATAGTAGACTGTAACCGAACCAAGTAAATTCCACAACGTTTTGTGTTTACAGAATCAAAGAAGTCTTCTGCCAAATGTTTATTTCGAATTATCGTTAATCCGAAGTTTTTTAAACGGTCCCGACGACTTCGAAATAACGGTGTTGAAGTGTATTTGCATTAGGACACGTTACAACATAGAAATATTTTACTCAAATGGGAGTTAACCGCTGCGAAGTTTAAGAAAACTTAACTTTCGTACACGGTACAGGCCTGTCCGAGTTAGCGGCCTCGACCTAGACGTCGGTTCTTTAATTAAAAGGTATCTATACCCACAACAGTTCAAATGTCCAGCGTTTTATTGTGTGTGTTTCTATTTTGTTCTCTACCAAGGCGGATACAGCTACGACACGCTGGTCTATGGGACGTACGCCGACATTGATCCCATGATTCCGCCGGATATAGAACCCAACATCTACCTCACTTCCGGTGGACTGGGCTTCATGAAGGGATATGTGCTTGACAGCCATTTCGCGTAAGAGTCGACGACTGTAGTTTTATTCCCTTATTTCATAGTCGTCAATCGTCTCTTAGTCATTTTCCCAGCTATTTTGAAAAGTGATATTGATGGCAATACGTGCATTCATCCTCCTCGCAGATACTTGACTGGTTACGACCAAAGCTTTTATCAAAGTTACCATTGCCCTGCCGGCGAGTTTACCGGTGCGATAAAATGCAAATGCGATAAAATAAGAACATAGTAGGGAGTTCGTCTGTTAAAGCTGAACGTACATTAATACTATAGACTATTTATTTATATTATCATTTTATTGTATAACTGTCTTTGGTTTGTGAGCATTTAGTTTAAGTAAAAAATTATGTCATCTACCATGTACCGAGTACAATGTATGATTAAAATCTGAATCTGTTTTTACCATAAACCCTCAGAAAACCGGAACTCCCTGAAAACCAGTAATTTGGTCGAGTCGAGTCGTTGTTCAGTACAGGGGGAGATCACAAGGCTCGTACTAATAATAATAAGTCATAATAACCTAAGAAACATGCATTGTGTTATTGAAGCATGAACAACACAGTTGTCTCCCCCGTTAAAACGAAGGTAGATAACTGGGATTAGTCAGCACAAACTAATTGCACTAGTTACCACCCATATGAGCGATGCTCGGAACCAGTCAAATCTCGGCGCCCGGAGGTTAGCAGCATATGTCATGTATAGTCTTTGAAACATGTGTTCAGAATACGCTAGGCCTTGTGAAAATCACGAAATTTATGTTAAATACGCAGTCAAAGGGGCCGAGAGGGCCGAATGATCCGATTGCTAGCGGACACCAGGGCGCTGGGGAGAGGAACCAACCGGGCCATAGGGGTTGACGAGAACACGGCTCTCATCGTCACACACGCTGATACGAACCAAAGCAGCGGTCTGGTAATCGATTTATTGATCGTTTTTTTTTTAATCGCGTTCTTTTATTCCAGCTTTTTTTTCAATTCTGAAAAGAAGATGATGGTGCGTTTTTTGTACAGTTATGAAATGTTGATTTCAGTTATATATTTAAAAATTTATTAAAATCGCCAAAACCTAAATGTACTTAAATCTCTAAACTAGCAAACAAATAATGTCCTTTCAAATTAAGAGATAACGCCCCCACACACACTTAATCAAAACTAAAATTTGTGCCACGGTCTATTTATCAATAACGCCTCGTTTACGCAACATTTTTAAAGGAATTAATACTGTGAGTTTTAATTTTGATACGTGCTGGGGTAAGAATTATTTAATTGTCTACACATTAAGCAAACCGTCAAATGTGATACTAGTATTCGGAATTAAAGACTACTCTTGCCACAAATTGTGTCTTTACGTGTACCTGTGCACATTACGGAAAGCGTTTGAGATGAACGAAGTTTTCTGCGTAATTAAGCATAAAAATCATACAAACAGCCGGAAAATCACATATTTTCAGGTTATTGGAGACGCCGGCGTAACCTTGATTGATCTGACGCATGCGCAGGTACATCCGTCCAAGCATTTCAACATTTCCGGCGTCTACGTGACGTATCTCACGAAGGGTGACGTCATCGGGCTGGCCGACCAGGCGGTTACGTTCGCGTCAACTAAAACGCCCATGAGAGGTCACGAGCAGAGAGACAACGTCCTGACGTCAACCAACGTCTTCGCGAGAGAGGATATTCCACTTAAACCCGAGTTCGTAAAAATTGCAACGAGTGTTTTCGACGCGCGACGTGGCCGGACGACGCATGGTTTCTCAAAGGAAACGGGACCAAGGTTTCGCGTTGATATGTCGGCGTCGGAAAATGACGCCGTCGGCTATGTGGAGAGACATACTTCTGCTGTTACCGACGCCACGTCATACAAGAATCTTCGTGTGTCAATTTACGAAGGTTGATAGAAGGTTGATAGAATAGGTCATGACTTGGAAAACAAAATTTAATTTCAGCATACCTTAAAAAACGCTAAGAACTCATTCTGTATAACAGGGAAACGAATTACCTCATATGTGTTTGCCTCGCTTCGTAACTTAATAAATACATTCAATATCATTTTGTTCTTTCCACGGACTTAAAATATAAATCAAGTGAAACTTCAGCTGCATCAGCAGACGAGAAATCTTATTACAGCACAAGGAACGTTATTAACGGCAAGTGAGCAACAGCCCAGCAGCCTGACTCAGCACAGAACCTTCAGATACAGTACACACTCACGCGACACACACGCCTGACTCAGGACAGAACATCCAGACACAGCACACAATCATGCGACACACACGCCTGACTCAGCAAAGAACCTCCAGACAAAGCACACAATCACGCGATACACACGCCTGACTCAGCACAGAACCTCCAGACAAAGCACACAATCACGCGACACACACGCCTGACTCAACACATAACCTCCAGACACATCACACAATCACGCGACATACACGCCTGACTCAGCACAGAACCTCCAGACAAAGCACACAATCACGCGACACACACGCCTGACTCAGCACATAATCTCGAGACACAGCACACAATCACGCGACACACACGTCTGACGCAGCACATAACTTCCAGACACAGCACACAATCACGCGACACACACGCCTTACTCAGCACAGAACCTCCAGACACAGCACACAATCACGCGACACACACGCATGACTCAGCACATTAACTCCAGACACAGCACACAATCACGTGACACACACGTCTGACGCAGCACAGAACTTCCAGACACTGCAAACAATCACGCGATATACACGTCTGACTCAGCACAGAACCTCCAGACACAGCACAAAATCACGCGACACACACGCCTGACTCAGCACAGAACCTCCAGACACAGCACACAATCACGCGACACACACGTCTGACTCAGCACAGAACCTCCAGACTCAGCACACAATCACGCGATATACACGTCTGACTCAGCACAGAACCTCCACACATAGCACACAATCACGCGACACACACGTCTGATGCAGCACAGAACCTTCAGATACAGTACACAATCACGCGACACACACGCCTGACTCAGCACAGAACCTCCAGACACAGCACACAATCATGCGACACACACGCCTGACTCAGCACAGGACCTCCAGTCAAAGCACACAATCACGCGACACACACGCCTGACTCAGCAAGAACCTCCAGACACAGCACACAATCACGCGACACACACGCCTGACTCAGCACATAACCTCCAGACACAGCACACAATCACGCGACATACACGCCTTACTCAGCACAGAACCTCCAGACAAAGCACACAATCACGCGACACACACGCCTGACTCAGCACATAACCTCGAGACACAGCACACAATCAAGCGACACACACGTCTGACGCAGCACATCACTTCCAGACACAGCACACAATCACGCGACACACACGCCTGATTCAGCACAGAACCTCCAGACACAGCACACAATCACGCGATATACACGTCTGACTCAGCACAGAACCTCCAGACACAGCACACAATCACGCGACACACACGCATGACGAAACAGCGATATAACGACAATACGTAGTTTCGAATATCGCGTTTAAAATCAATGGATTGATAGGCAATGGCACTAACAGGATTGCGTATAAATGAGACTTAAAGCCCTCTCATCGAATAAATGACGTTTATTTCACTGAAAATTATGTCATTTTTAAGCAATATATTTAATTATTTTTAAGTTACGTGTCTCGCCATAGTCGACGAAGAAGATGATGACGAGAGTCATGAAGAGCGTGACAGTTTGGATTTGACTTCGAACGGTGATGACGATTTCAATTAAGTTAAAAAGTTATGTACTGACTGTTGTGGATTGCGAACATTGGTCTTATGGCATTTGCGGCCAGTGTCGCTCAAGCCTAGCCTGCGCACTTGCGCAGTCTTTTCAGTGGCTACGCTTTCCGCTATAAAAACACGCAAGGTTTCGTGGTTTTACCAGAGTAGCCTCCTCAGTATGCATATCCTGACAAGACTGCGCGGATGCGCAGGCTGGACTGGAGCTTCGTTGGCAGCTTATTGCATAAGTCTCATTTTTGCATGACGCGGGTCTTAAAAAATCTCACTGTGTCTTGTAAATGGAACATCAAACCACGATACTTTCCGAAAGAAAATTTTAGTCACACTGTGTTATTTATGGCAAATGTCGGTAGCTTATTCTGGCTGGCAGGAAAGATTTTCAAACAGACTGACCGCGTGCGTCACACATGTGTGGCTACATAATTAACGGTTTCCCTTCTATCATGGACATTATACTTTTCGGTATTTTCGCGTCACAATGCAAGAGAGATGGCATTAACCGATAGGTTTTCACTCATGCCTTTCCCCTAAAATCCGGTTATGTGATATTTTGAAAGCAATGCTGTGTTATCAACATAAGGCGTGTATTGATAGTATATTCCGTCTTCCCCTGACGATTTACTGAACCAGCTCTGACCCTGAACGTCTTGGGGATGGAATTTACCGGTAATGCGTAATTGTATTTGAAGGCATTCCAAGAATGTAAATGGAATCGGGTAGCAGCATGCATACTAATTCCATGAATTTATTAACCATTTTGGCGATATATTTTGATTCATATTAGCTCCTTTTTTCTTACAAACTATACATGGTTTCGTAAATCAGATTTTGCTATGTTGGTACACACAGAAATACGTGTTTATATTCGTATGCAGGCAGTACTAGTACTTAAAGTTCGCTTCAGTTGATCCATGGGTAGTAACATTAAGGGCATCACGTGACGCTGTGCATAAGATTGCGTGCATTTTAAAGGACCCGTGATCCGCTTCAGTTATTCTTCTCGACCAGATGTTGTACCGCGGCCGGCCGGCACAGCAGGAAAGGCACATCCCTACAAGTCTGTCCGAGCATTTTTTCTCTGTTTTTTTTTTCAAACATGTTTTTGAAAAACATTTTCTTTTATCCCTACTGTTTTCTTTCCTCTTACGTTATTAGTTACACATATAATAATATATATCTGACAATATCAATGATCTCTGTAGTTCGGTACTTGTGTAAAACTTGATGATTCGAGAATAACATATTGAAAAAAAATAAGTCTGTCCGCCCAACGGGATACTTTCAACCCGCGAACCATATGCGCAAGATCAGACGGAAAATAATACTATAAATTGTTATCATCTTGAGTGATTGTCAACACAAATTACGATTATAATTATATTTATGTGTTGTGCTAATATCATTCGACATGCATTGGGTAATAAAGAATGACTGTCAAGCTTTATCTCCCATACCTTTTTCGTTTCTGCGTTGCTATGCAACAATAATTTATTTGTGTGCCTCCGTAGCTTAGTGGATAATGCGCTTGCGTTGTAATCCAGAGGTCCCGGGTTGGATCCCGGGTCGGGGCACATACATGCCAGTCATGTTTCAGCGGAATGCTGACTGACAAATAAAGGCTTAGCCCGGCATAACGACAACGTTAAAAAAAATGACAATCTGATGTCTCAAATAACTTATTTCAATAATGGTATAGCCCATAAGATATGTCAACATGTAAGTGTTGTTTTAACAAAACCAGAGTTCAAATACAGCGAAAATGACGTCCACGTCAAACGTAAAATACATTGCAAATGACTCCAACGTCAAACGTAAAATGTTACATTAAATGAATCGACGAAAATTCGCATAACTTTGGTTTTTCTTTGCCGATTTTTTTTTACCATTCGCTATTAAAATCGACAAAAAAATTGACATGTGAAATTTTGTCATTTAGGCATGTTTTGTCGCGACGCGGCCCAATATATATAGTATATATAGTAAGTATTTATTGACTGAATGCTTATAAACTAGTTTTTCTTTTACAAGGCATTTTTAAATACTTTATAATAATAATAATAATAATAACTTTATTTCACGAAGATATCACATTAAGAAAATTACATTTCTTTTTTACAATGTGGTCTTCAAAAACACAGTATATGTAAATATAACTCAACAATGTCTAGCATACTGCAGTCAGCCTTAAAAAAATTACAAAAGCAACATGACTATAATAATAAAAATAATAATAATAATAATGATAATAATTAATAGTAATAATAACAATAATAGTAAATAATAATTATTTCATTCTTTCATATCAACAGACAGTCACAAAGCATACAGAAGGGAAANATAGTTTTAAAAGATGATTTTTGTGTTCCGACTTTGACGCATTGTTGTCTGTTAGATAGGTAAGACTGCATCAAGGTAAGCACACTCTCAGAGAAATGGTACATAGACATTTTGTTAAGCAAAATATCATGATCTACTAAGTCAAAGGCTTTTTTGAGGTCAAGGTATACTGACCCTACAATTTGTCCAGAATCTATGTTTTGTAGCCAAGAATCTATAAGTCGAATCAATGATGACTGACAAGAATGATTTTGACGAAAACCAGACTGGAAAGTATGCAATAATTGATGTTTTTCAAAAAATGACTTCATTTGACTAAAACTAAAACTATATATTGTAAATAAAACATCTAACCTTTTTGTCTGTTCCAAAAACACATTTACATGAGATAATCATACAGTTTTAAAACGGCATTAACATAATTTTGTTTAATGTTTAAAAAATTCTTTTACTATTAAATCAGATTTTAATAAGTTTAAATGTGTATATGATTTATAAAAAAATACTGTACAATGTCGTGTTACTATAATAATTTTAATGTAATACTTATTTTGAAATTCACCTTTATTTTTAATTTTAAATTAACATGTCAATTGTGTGCTTCTATGTAGAACAATTACATAAATAATATATAAAATATATAAATAATATACAATTGTAAACTTATGTATGAATTTTGATTTGGTTTGAATGCATATAATGTTTTCCCTAGCTTACTCATGTGTTGGCTTAGTGAATTGGTATTTCAGTTACGTTTAAATATATCAAATATATAGCCGAACAGGTGGAAAGAAAAAGTGGCATAGTTTCCAAGACCAACGCGTACTAATAAAACGGTATAACTAATTATTATAGCAACAGTAGTTGTTCGCAACGACTTAAGTAATACTCATTAAAATAGTCAGCAATGCAAGAGCCACCTTAGAAAGCTCTCCCCCAGTACACATGGAAAAAATAAATTTAGGCCCATAAAAGTACTGATATTTGAACCATTCGTTTCTTGTAGTACACATATTTGTACACAATGATTTAATTTGAGTATTTGATCGAGGTTATTAATCCTAAATATGTTACTGAACCAACGTGAAACGATGGATTTCAGCGAACACATATTTATTTAATGCTGATCATTTATAACAAGGATACTATCCAGTACGTACTAAACATGTTAATATTAAGGGGTACATCGACGGTATTTTTCCCCCATAACATAAGCACATATACAAGTAATGCATACAACCTTAAATAATCATGTAATATCATATGTTAGTCAAAGTGTAAAGGAAAAACAAAATAGAAAAAAAATGTTTCGATGGGATTCGAACTCAAGTCTAAATTATTTTACATAATATACCTTTTATATATAAGTGAGCATGAGTAGATCGATTCTTATAGTAAGCTCATTAATACTGATGTTATCATTACAACTTTATTTCCCGAGACCGCGATTAATGTGCTCGGGATGAATGTCTTTAGCGTATATTATACAAATACGGAATGTGAGATAAATGTTATCTTATTAAAAAAAAATACAATATTAGACCTCGATATGCCCCCACAAAACTTCTGTTCATGTGTTATAGTATTGTTTTCTAATATACATTTGAATAATGGTGAGAGCACACGATATATACTTATTTTAATCGCGAGTGACTCGTAGATGCAACATATACACTTTATCTCAAGGGACGTACACGCTATATGCTATCTTAACAAGATCCAAATATAGTTCAAATTGAAGTTATCTTCTTATTATGAACGCGTACATTGATTCGTCTACTTAGGCATGGAAAACCCTGTGCTACACAGGCATGTTTGCATAAAGATAAGCGGAGATGATTTTGTGACACTGTTTACTCAAATGTCTGTTAAAGAATTGTTTATGCGGCCCTTGTGTAGAGGAGAAAGCTGAAATAGCAGGGGAACCTGGTTTTCATTATTTCTTCGCAAACATACACTTAGTGTAACTTTTATTTGAGTTTATCCGACTATATTTTGAACACTTTTATTTTTCGTTCTGCTGTTAGATATATTTTGTGAATAGTATTGTTTTTGCAAAACGACACGATAATTTTATTTGATGTATTATGAACATTATAAAATAACAAACATAAATAATGGTAGAACGGTTCAATGCTCTTGCAACGTGCGCGAGCCCACTAGTTCTATCTTATTTAGTCAGGACCTCATAAGTCGATAAGTTGTAGCTTATAGGATGAGCGTATGTGATGGTTTGACTTATAAAGTTGGGATTTTAAGAGTTCAAACTCATGAGTTCCAGCTGACCTCGTTCGAACGATCAAAGTTAGATATTGTACAAATCAACATTCTGACCAAGTTTCATTTTAATTGAGTCATAAATTAGGCCTCTAGAGTGGTAACACGGTATTTCTAAGATTGAACCTTGTGTCATGTTGTATTCAAGATAAGAACGAAATAATTTTACCAACCAGGTGAGTATTGTATATTAAGAAGTATATGATGCTCGGCACAAAACTTTTTAACACTCGACATTGCCTCTTGTTTAAGCAGTGTACGGCTACCAGATATATATTGGGTTATATCGTCACATACTAGATTATGATTATATTCTGTAAACAGTAACAGTCAATCAATCAAAATGCTATGTATTTAGGGCACAAGGCTGGTGTGTGTTAGAAAGATCATACGAAGAGAGTTGATGTCTTAGCGTTTAAAATATACAACATTCAATGAATTTGTTTTTTTATAGTCATAAAAAACATACTTTATTTATTCTTGTAAAACACTCAAAATGAACAGTAGATGTTATGTTGTATTGGAAAGACTTATCTCAAATATGGTATTAAACTTTGACCTATTTGACTACATAGTACATGTATACTATTTCTGCAGACCTGTAAAAGTTATGCTGTGTGCCAATGTTGTTTGTCATATATATGTAGAAACTCGCTTGCTGAAATGATGAATACATAATCAGAAATACTAAATTTTAGAAACCAAGTCATTTGATGAATTGCAATTTTGGAAATTAAAGTAAACTTCACAGGGACTTTCCACTGAGTTACTTCGATTCAATACTGCATATCTTGTTGCTTCAGATGTTACTGCATAAAGTACCATTGCGTATACATAATAACACATATTGACGTATTAAAAAAGTAACCCAGTACTGAAAAATGTGTTTTGAGAAGGTTTGTGCTTAAACAAATGTCAGACGTTTCATACAAAACTTCTTTTGTAAAGGGGTATCGAAATACCTGATTTTCTTGACTAGCAGCAAGTACGAACAATGACATATGGATAAATTACCAACATCAAAACACTCAGTTTACGGTCATATCTTTACATCATTTCTGATGATACCGGCAGGCCTTCCTTGGACTTATTTTAGTATCGCAAAACATATTTTATAAAAACATGTTTTGTTTATGTGTACACACTTGGAAATTTAAGGACGCTGTGTCATGGATAATAATGGTTCATATCGGTTAGTCATAATGTCAAAACAAATTACAATTACCTTGCAACGGGTGTTTAACATTACGATAAATAACACATTTACCGCTTATTTCATATAAGCATTGAGGGCAGAGTTCAGCTCGGCATATGCATATTGACTTTATCGTGATTGATCAAAATTTACAATAGAACAATAGATGAAAGTATTTGTTTTATATCATTTAGATCGAGTCGACTATCTTCTCTTTTCACGGGGTCTAATATTCCAAAGGCGCAACAGAGATTAAGTGCCCTTTTTTTGTGAAATGAACCGTTTTTATTAGAGGTGTAACAAAACGTCGACTTATTGTGATCTAAGTGGATCCTTGTGCTTTACTTCTCAAATATGCAAATTATGCATAAACATATTATCAATTGAAGAAAATATTAAGCACTGGATTTTAATGCAAAAATCAACTTGTATACCAAACATTGTGTTTAAAAATGTCCAAAAGAAGACGGGCTGTTTAACAGCTTCCGACCATGAATTTTTATATAAATGCAACTGACAATGTCTTATTGCATACGAAAATGTTCATAAATCTGCAAACAGTAATCGAATCCCCTTTAACACATTAACTTCCTACTTTATGGGTTTCTTAATTTTACAATAGAAGGTTTGCCTTGCATATGGATAGATCATCACAGTGTTATAGCATTGGATACATTGCCGTCTCAAGTAGTATTCCATGAATACAAAGAAACTGTATTATCAAAGTTCAATTGTCAGTCAATGCCTGAGTCAGTTTCTAAGACAGGCCCAACTGACATGGTGATTACTTTCCCACGTCAACGCAAGATTTTATTTGCACAGCTTCGCCATGGAAACGTACACATGGTAGCGGAACTTACGACGAGTGTTCCATATAAGGATGTCGCTAGGGATACCGCATTAAACCAGTACATCTGTTTGGCAAATACTGAGGGACAAATAGACGTTCTTAACAACGATGGAACTTTGTTACAAAGCCTCAGTGTTAGCTCAGAAATAAAAACTTGTATAACGTCATCACATTATCTTGCGGTGCATGTTAGTAGTCGCATATTGTTTCTCACAAATAAAATATTAAATGAAATAACTGCAATTAATTTACAGGGGAAAGAGTTATTTGATTATGAACAGAATAATCCACTGGCATGTGCCGTGGATCCTAGTGGTGATGTATATGTGGCATGCTTACCGGGAAACATACATCAAATAAGCCCCTCGGGTCAGTACAAAATATCTCTTTTGTTGCTTCAACGACACCTTTGATAAACTAGCAGTTGTTGGTGGCTTAGACAAATGTTATCTGCAATTCTATAAATATCTTTGAAAAGTATGTATAATATTATAATTATTTTAAGTCTTAAATTATACTCTACTTTTTTTTTCAACTTTGTGATATTGATGAAATGGTATGGTATAAAGTACCATGCCATATCACATATTACAGTTTTAATTTGTTCTCTTGCATATAATTCAATTATAGACATTTGGTGCAAATGAAATTTTAACTTGTGTATATTTAACTTCTGCAACATTAACATGATTATTTCTGTGTAAATGCTGTAGTTTGTTTCCCCGTACACATCATCAATATGGTAATATTTCGAGTCTTCAACGGCAGTCAGCGGTACGTCTTATTTTGTTATCGGTCTCAATGTGTGCTAATTTCATCCCTGCCATAAATAAAGGATCGCGTATTATATTAAGGTTTTCTTCTGCTGCTGCAGCTGAAGTTTCACTTTGTGTATATGTGTATACTGTGTTGAGTTGTATTCCCTAGTTTAACTGTTCTGGAAAACAGTTTTAAACACCATATATACACGTCTACATTTGTAAACATGTACCAGGTATACTTAAGGGAGAACATTTATATTCAAATATTTGATTTCAGATTTATTTTAATAGCGAATACAATTGATGTTTTCATATATGAATGCACACGATGATTTTTGATCGGTATATTAATATACATCCGCATTTGTTTGTATATGGATTTTTTTTTTCGTTGGGTTGATTGCTTCCGCTTTGTTTATTTGGTTTTGTTTTGCTTTTTATATTTAGCGTAGATGATATTGCGATACACTGTGTTGATTTTATACTTGGGTCGCACGTCATCTGTTTCTATCACTTATAATACTTGTGTAATTAATTATGTGATTTATTTTGCATGTCTTCACCGTCGTAAACGGATATATGATGTGATATCTTATAAACAAAGTGTTATGGATTGAACGCATCACAAATACATGTGCTAGCATGTAGAATACATTAAACTGTTAGCAAAGGCATTTTGTGATTTGAAATGGTAGAGAAATTCTCCTTAAGAATAATTTACAGATACATGCGTGCTCTACTCATATTTACAAAGCACCACTTGTACTAAATTAAAGCAGTGATAACGTACAGCGTGCTCTATACATCCCCTAGATCACAAGATCGTCGTGGGGTCATAGGTTTGCATAGTGAGAACAATTGGACTAAGTCTTATACAAGCAGTTAAATTTCAGCAAAATTATTTTGCTTAAATGTGATAAACAGTACAGTATATGTATTACTATTATATCTTTACACAATTGTTTATATTACGGTACGATGGTGAATTAAAGCAATATATTTAATCATCCCTATTTAAAACAAGGATTTATAAAAAAAATCATGTTTGTATACAGGGATTTGATTTAAATAACCTACTAGTATGCCCATATATATAGACAACGATTTGTGCGAGAGAGTACAGGCAGAAAGGAGTGAGAAAAAAAAAGGTTGGAGTGAGAGTAGCGACAAAGAGCGATATAAGCCAGTGAGAGCAAGAAGTGATGATGCGCGTGAGGAGTGAGAATATATAGGATCTTGCATGAGTGGTCGTTTTGTATTGAATTTATTAAACGAGTCATCAAAATGAAGATAAAAACGAGGCTTGCCTCGTTTTTATCTTCATTTAGATGACGAGTTTAATAAATTCAATACAAAACGACCACTCATGCAAGATTCTATTTATAACATGACGAACAAAATGCTTTAAAACACACATGTATTCCCCTCCGTGCCATAAAGAGGAAAGGTCGATATCTATAACGAAGCAGCAATGCGGTCATTGTGTGTACCTGAGCATGAGAAGTAGTTCTGGACGAATAAGCCTATATGGTTGTGTAACTATAAGCTGCACTCCGCAGTAAAAAAAAAGTGCATTGTGGGTCAGCAAGTTGCGGTTGTAAATGCCTTGTCTTTGACAGCGCGTATGAATATCTTTTAAGTGATTCGGCTAATTTGCATAGTTATATAACTAGTGAAATAACACCCGTGTAATAAACAAAATTGAGCATTACGTTATTTCACTCCTGGAGCGTAAGTCATGTTATAAAAAGCGAATATAGAAGAGTGAACGTTGATAAAGAGCAGAGATGGACGAGCAAGAGAAGAGTGAGGAGTAAGAGTAGAGATACAAAAAGGTAGGAGAGCGAGAGAGAACGAAGAGGAGAGAAAAAGACATCGGGCGACCTCGACCAGTATCCGATGATGATTATGGGCTCATAGAACCCGGGAAACTCCGTCCACCGGACAGAGTTGAAAGATCCGCAATAGCGGACTGCACACACACACATTGTGTAGCGCTAATGTAGCTGTTTGGTAACATGTTTTATAGCATTTTGCTATATTCTTCTATTAATTGTCGGTTTCTCAACATAAATGTAGAATTTAATTAAGGCAGCACGGAAAATTAATTATTTCAACACAACTGTGGTTTCTGGATTAAAATGTATGTTGAATATGTATTAAAATAACATTCGTGTTTAACTTATCTTCTGCATTTTACAGTTTTATGTTTTAAAAGTTCATCTTACAGAATATTTATGTTTCAGTTACTATAAATAATTATCATTCAGCTTTAGATTTGCGAACAAAAGAACCTTTTGTTAGGCATGACAAGGTGTGAAATTTCATGTTCACTGTAAGATTAAATATGCTTGCGTTTGTCCTTGTGTTGTACTTGGATTTCGTGGTCTATTGGTAGCGCACTGGTACCGCAACACCTTGGGTAGCAGGTTTGAGGCCGCACTACGCCACACGTAAGATTGGATATAATATGGACATTATTGCTTTTACTTATACTATTAATAATATTTTTTTTTTATATACTTCGACTTTATTAAGTAAATAAGTGCTACAATAATACACAGAGACTACATTGTCGGTGGTCGTCAAATAGTGTATAAAGACTTATTAAGCAAACTAACTATAAAATATCTCACAAACCACTCCTCATATGAGAGAATTGGGGCAATATTGGTCCTCGTTTTATGTTTTTCCTTACCCGGTGTGGTGTATATATGCTTGTCATTATGCTAGTCATTATATAAGTGAAATTCTGTTGACTATC
Source organism: Dreissena rostriformis (assembly GCA_007657795.1). Classification (NCBI taxonomy): domain Eukaryota; kingdom Metazoa; phylum Mollusca; class Bivalvia; order Myida; family Dreissenidae; genus Dreissena; species Dreissena rostriformis. The sequence goes on from VMBQ01001204.1 coordinate 127,128, forward strand.
CGTATTGAGTCATGATTTAATTCTTACGCCCATGCTTCAGGCCCGGTTTTACCGTGGGGGAGGTGGGGGAGCAATAGAGCACGTGTCTACCCACACCCCTCCACGGCTGAACGAACAGCTTATGCACTGAATATGCCTTCCGATTGAAAATTACATATACCACATACATTTCCTACAGAGACGTAGTGCCCCTGGAGTGATCAGTATTTGTTATCTAATACCAATATTTCCAAGTGATGACTGAATATTTGAAAAATGAATGAATGTAGAATAAATGAAGAATGAATTAATTAAACACTGACTGACTGACTTACTTACTGTTTGATCGACCGAGTGACTGTCTGTCTGAATGATTGTTTGAAAATAAAATGACAGTCCTGTCGAGGCCCTGAATTTACTTTACTGTAACGCCATCACCATTCTAAGCAGACTAGTGCCCCCACTCATCAACAGAACAGGCACTTCTGGGTTCGATACTCTTCTACATTATGCCATAATTCATCACCCATTTGATATATTAATTACACCATGTGCTTAGCAGGCGTATTTTCTAAACGTACCAATACAAGCGGAACATAAGCAGGTTATTTTATTAAATCTCTTTCGATGCAAATTATAATACAATGCTACAAACCAAATATGCAACTTCTTTGCTTTTTTGTTTCTTATATCAGTGCAATTTGCTCGTTTTACATGTCGCTTTAAATTCTTATAACTTTAAATAAGTGTATGACGCCATCAGGTGCATTAACCACTGTTAGATAACGTTATAATCAAAATCTTTATTTATTTATTTATTTATTTTATTTAAGAAACTTGTTTCTTTGCTCGTGTTTGAATATTCGTTCGTGTTTCTGTTAATATTATTGGATAACTAATGATGTAAATGAATGCCGTGTTTTTTTCTAGCTTATTTCAAAATACTTGTTTCTAAAGTGACATTTGTGCTTTTGTTGATGATGATTTTCGTGATGATCGTTTACGGACGAACATCTTAAGATCAAACAAATATAAACATCAATGCAATACAAATACAAAAGCATGCAGGGATTTGTGTGCAGAATCATAGATTTATTGAAGTTCAAACGCATATTTGAACAAAATATATTATCTAGAATCAATATTTTACAAATACTACGCATTTACAAAATTGTGGCATAAGTTGGATGTAACTTTTATAAAAGGTACATGTTCACAGATGATTGTTTATTTTGAAGTATTCTGGATAACAATAGTTTCAGGGAATTGCTCCAATATTTGACAAAATGGGAAATGGTTTGTTGAACAACGTTTTGAAATAACTGTAATATTTCGCATCAACTGGTCATATTTATAACACCGTATTTATCAAAATAGTACATTCACAAGATTCCACAATTT
>VMBQ01001204.1:130005-142197 GCA_007657795.1 Dreissena rostriformis
ACAATACAAGCGGAACATAAGCAGGTTATTTTATTAAATCTCTTTCGATGCAAATTATAATACAATGCTACAAACCAAATATGCAACTTCTTTGCTTTTTTGTTTCTTATATCAGTGCAATTTGCTCGTTTTACATGTCGCTTTAAATTCTTATAACTTTAAATAAGTGTATGACGCCATCAGGTGCATTAACCACTGTTAGATAACGTTATAATCAAAATCTTTATTTATTTATTTATTTATTTATTTTATTTAAGAAACTTGTTTCTTTGCTCGTGTTTGAATATTCGTTCGTGTTTCTGTTAATATTATTGGATAACTAATGATGTAAATGAATGCCGTGTTTTTTTCTAGCTTATTTCAAAATACTTGTTTCTAAAGTGACATTTGTGCTTTTGTTGATGATGATTTTCGTGATGATCGTTTACGGACGAACATCTTAAGATCAAACAAATATAAACATCAATGCAATACAAATACAAAAGCATGCAGGGATTTGTGTGCAGAATCATAGATTTATTGAAGTTCAAACGCATATTTGAACAAAATATATTATCTAGAATCAATATTTTACAAATACTACGCATTTACAAAATTGTGGCATAAGTTGGATGTAACTTTTATAAAAGGTACATGTTCACAGATGATTGTTTATTTTGAAGTATTCTGGATAACAATAGTTTCAGGGAATTGCTCCAATATTTGACAAAATGGGAAATGGTTTGTTGAACAACGTTTTGAAATAACTGTAATATTTCGCATCAACTGGTCATATTTATAACACCGTATTTATCAAAATAGTACATTCACAAGATTCCACAATTTAGCATAGATGTTATGCTAATTTGAAGCAAAACTTAAATCAGTGCTCCAACTAGGATTTGAAAAGGAAAGGGTGCTAAATGGTCAAAAGGACACTTTAGCACGCATGGTCATATTATCTCTGTGGCATATTATATGTTCAATTGCCTCGCTCTGGAAAACTAACGTATACTTCATATTTGTTTTAACCTAAAATAAAGGGACTGGATACTTATCTGTAATGCGTGTTTTTCGTACCATGAAGTATGCTTCATCGCGTTTGCATTCACGATACGTCTTCACATCAAAGCTCTGTTTAAAAGATTGCTCATATTAAGCATGCTATTAATTTAGTATATCAGTTGCATTAGACAGATTATGTTCTACGTGTACAATTGCGTAAACAGAAATTTCAATTTTTAATTGCAATACAAATGAGTTTCGTCTCGAGCATTTGTTCTGATAGAAAAGCCCCAACGTTAAACTAAATCTACAACGTCACGTAATTCTCGTGGAAAGCGTGGGGATGCACACTTAAAATTGCGTCCGGGTAAATTTAAATAAGGTCACAATATACTGAAAGATTTCCTTAACAAATTCAATGTAAAAGCAATAACTTAAACAAAAAATAAAGTCACACTTTTGCGCATAGAGACCCTCATAACCATACCTTTTCTTAAAAAGCAAATCCAATCCAAATTGATTTAAACAATAAAATAGATAGATCATGTGATGTGCAAGAAAGAACTCGACGCGAATCTACGGTCACTGTTTTACGGTCATCTTTTTGCCGGCTTCTGTCCAGTTAATGAGGGTTACCTGCCAACTGTCAACGCCTCATGTAATCTCCAACCTTAAAGAATAACAAAATAAATAAACAACTTGTACGCCGATATATATATAGACAACGATTTGTGCGAGAGAGTACAGACAGAAAAGAGTGAGACAAAAGACAGGTTGCAGTGAGAGTAGCGACAGAGAGGGGTAGTAGCCAGTGAGAGCAAGAAGTGAGTGCGCGTGAGGAGTGAGAATTAAGCAAATATAGACGAGTCAACGTAAATAAAGAGTAGAGATAGAGGAGCAAGAGAAGAGTGAGGAGTTAGAGTAGAGATGGAAAAAGGTAGGGAGCGAGAGAGAACGAAGAGGAGAGAAAAATGATATCGGGCGACCACGACCAGTACCCGATGATGGTGGGCTCATAGAACCCGGGCAACTCCATCCACCGGACACAGTTGAAAGATCCGCAATAGCGGACTGCACACACAAATTGTGTAGCGCTAATGTTGCTGTTTGGTAACATGTTTTATAGCATTTTGCTATATTCTTCTATTAATTGTCGGTTTCTCAACATAAATGTAGAATTTAATTAAGGTAGCACGGCAAATTAGTTATTTCAACACAATTGTGGTTTCTGGATTAAAATGTATGTTGAATATGTATTATAATAACATTCGTGTTTAACTCATCTTCTGCATTTTACAGTTTTATGTTTCTTAAGTTCATCTTACAGAATATTATGTTTCAGTTACTATACATAATTTTCATTCAGCTTTAGATTTGCGAACAAATGAACCTTTTGTTGGGAATGATCAGGTGTGAAATGTCCTGTTCACTGTAAGATTAAATATTCTTGCGTTTGTCCGTGTGTTGTACTGGGATTTCGTGGTCTAGTGGTAGCGCACTGTAACCGCAACTCCTTGGGTAGCTGGTTCGAGGCCGCACCACGCCACACGTAAGATTTGATATAATATCGACATTATTGCTTTTACTTATACTATTAATAATAATATTTTTTTTTTATATAATTCGACTTTATTAAGTAAATAAGTGTTACAATAATACACAGAGACTACATTGTCCGTGGGCGTCAAATAGTGTATAAAGACTTATAAAGCAAACTAACAATAAAATGTCTCAAAAACCACTCCTCACATGAGAGATTTAGGGCAATCTTGGTCCTCGTTTTATGTTTTTCCTTACCCGGTGTGGTGTATATATGCTTGTCATTATGCTAGTCATTGTATTTGTGAAATTCTGTTGACTATCTGTATTGAGTCATGATTTAATTCTTACGCCCATGCTTCAGGCCCGGTTTTACCGTGGGGGGAGGCAATAGAGCACGTGCCCACTCCCACCCCTCCGAGGCTGAACGAACAGCTTATGCACTGCATATGCCTTACGATTAAAATTTACATATAACAGATACATTTCCTACAGAGACGTAGTGCCCCTGGAGTGAACAGTATGTGTAATCTAAATGTAAGTTAAAAATATCAAGCTATGGGGAGATAACCGCTACGTGGAATCGACCAAATCCCATGCATTTTGTTGTAAACTATAGTTGATGTTAACCTCATTGGGAGTTTCTTTGGGTTCATTGGTTTGACAGGTCATCTTACTACCAACGACGAAATGTTGTTAGTTTGATTTAAATTTTCGTATTAATGGTATTTCATAATGTTCATTGTTTGTAATACATGATTTTCCTTTCTTATTAGAGAATCGAAGCCTTAAACGTGTATGTCTATGTTAGTTTACACTAAGCCCATGATTAAATTGTTTGACTGTAAAATGGCCAACTTTCTAGACTACATGTACAGTATGCATATTTACTTGTCTTTTCTTTATATTTTTGATTTTGCAAGCCTAGTTTCAATTGACATCTCGCCAACTGTCAATCAAATCCTTATCTAAATATCGATCGACCAACCAGCCATCGATTAATCGGGCGCTTCAGCTACCAACGAGATGTCCGCAATTTTCTGGACACGCTGAATGTAGATATTCACATTTTTCACCGAGTTTCGTTTGTTTCCTCTTTAAAAACGTATATTACATATAGCTAAATGGTGTCAATTGGGATTGTGTAACTCGGGCAATCGATATCCACAAAAAATAGTTGTTAACATTGCATTTATACAGTTTCCAAAGCCGAAAAAGGATTTCAAGAGGTGTAAGAAATGGATAAATACACGTGGTCGTACCCACAAGCAACTGAACGTCAACACTGTCAACGACAATTACAATATGTTATTATCGAATATATTAGCAGATTTAAATAGTTTATGTTATCGATCTGATCATCACATAATAGTTGATGTTTTTTTTATATAGTTTTATCAGGTGATTACTAGAAGCAAGGTTCATCTGCATTACTTTAAAAGTAATACACCTCAGCATGAAGCCTAATGCATGCTGTGTTTTAGTACTCTTAAAGTAATGCACTTGATTGTCATTATACATGTTATTTGAAGGTGACACGTGATATCTTATCTAAATAACGGTATCTACACTTGTGCAGACATGTGGTGTCACTAATTAACGCTTGTAATCCACACTTGGATATTGAATGCCTAGATCTCATTTTTTCCAACGAATTTCGTTTATTTTGTTCGAAAAAAAAAAACGGAAATTAAATATGGTAAAACGGTGTAAATATGGTTTATGTAACTCGGACATTCGGTATCCAGAAAGATAAGTTAGATTAATTAAATTTATACCATTTCCACCGCGGAAATGCGGTCTTGACAAATGCGAGTGGAAGCTTCAATGTGTAGAATTACCGAGATCCCCCTTAAAGTTATAGAACATTAAGTTATTTCAAAAACTGGAAATGTCATATTAACATTATTAAGTATGAATTATTGCACGTGTGTATGTAAAATAATAGGGAATATTGGTACCCATTTTGCGAAACTTAACGAAATCCGCGTTATAAATCGTGTTTTGTTTTGTGTCAGAAACAAGTGAAAACCATTTTATGATACTATTTTAATGAGAACGTATCGATAAATGCCATTCTATAAGAGTTATTTATTACTAATATAACCAATTAACGCGGTTACTTGGGGGAAGTCAGTACCTGCGCTGACACTGGTAGCTTTATTAACTAGCCTGACCGAAATCCCCTTCATACAACGCTAATTTATATCAGACAATGACCACAGTGATTTGGTTGTTTTGCACTTTCAATTATAGTGATTTATAAATGTTCCATAAGCAATGTTTAATATTATTAATATCACTTTTATACGTTATAACATGTGGGATTTAGGTACCCACTCGGCGTCAGAAAGCGCGTAAAACTTCACCGAAATGCCAGCTATAAAGCGCTATTTCGTGTCAAATACATGCGGAAAAATGTTTCGTTAATATGTTCGTAAATAACATGGGTAAACACCAGTGTAGAAGTGTTAATTTATTGCTAATACCACCATTTCACGTAGTAACAGGTTCGATTTCGGTAAGCGCGCAAGCGTTTGAGAGCGTGTTTAATGTACCGAAAAACCCGTTATAAATAGGTGATCCTCGATATAAACTAATATTTTTTGCATTTTGCAGAATAAATAAATGACACAAACCCCTTTGACAAGTGTTATATGATGTGAAAAGGTCCATAAAAATCATCCGGAATATCGCGCAATCTATATGCATTATATAGGAAAAGAAGCCAATTTGGTGTTAACTTGTCTAGGTTTCTTATCTGCTAGGCCACGTGATTAAGTGGGCGGAGCGATCATCGTCGAGGCGAGATGTCAATTGAAAGATGAACAAGTCTTATTTCGTAAATTGCAATAAAAGACACATGTCCTGTTACTTTTAAGAAAATGTCTGAATGCAGGAAACCTAGAACAGGTAATCTGATGTTCTGCTAACCTGAATTTGCACACAAGTATCGTTACACGCGAATTCAGATGACTTATACACTGTTATTCTGTTATATGGTGGTCCTTTATATCGCATTGTCCAATATATCGCAATGTCCAATATATCCCGAATGGGCTGTGTCTCCCAAAAATTTGATGAGCATGAGCACTAGATAACATGTTTACCATAATTACTCTTAAAGTTTTCCAACCCTAAAATTTCATTTTTTTTTCCTGTCCAAAAATTAAGATACCAAAAATACTTTTAAAATACAGGTGTCCGAAAATTAAGAGTCTCTAAATATTGCATTGACTATCGGATACAGGTATGCAATAAGTAAAGTGTCAAATGTTTCAAAGAATAATATCACGTTTTTGTAAAAAAACACGCTTTATAGTATAAATTGCTTTTATATATTTGTACTTTATTGTTGTGGAACACCTCCAATTGTTTCTATAACTCGCAATAGGAGGCATTAAGTTTTGGAGTGTTTAGTATTTGTAACAGTTATCTTTCTGAGATGAAACCATTTCTTTATTACAGAAAATAGGGAAGAAATCTGGTAAAATAGCGCTGTAAAATATACTGTCCAGAGTCACACACAAAAAATGCCAAAAAGGGGGTTCCAAATACTTAGACAGGGATTTCAATAGATTTGAAAACTAGGGGTCATATGAAATTTTCAGGGGTCAAAACACTGAAGTGTAGATATTTTGGTAAAGAATATTTGTTGATTGCTCTACAAATGTTGCTTTGTATAACTTTGAGTATATATTGCTTAACTAAAAACAACATTTTGTATAACCTAAAATACATTTAATGTTAGTTTCATGGTAACATTTGCATCAAAATAATGCAAGGCAGATAATTTGGAGGAGTCAGAAGTGACAAAATTTTAAAATGATTGAATCAAAAAGCATGATTCTGATTCAATTGAAATCCCTGCTAAAAATAATTACTGTAGCGTAATCTGAGAGTTTGCTAACTCAAGAAAAAACTGGTTCTAGCTAATATTTCACCCTTTATTTCGGGGTTTACTATGGAACACAGTGAAGCGCGAAAACAAATAAGTGACATTATTGAGGATGCACACGGCTGGGAGTCTGGGACTGATTTTTAAACCTAATAAATAATCAATTAGAGTAACATCCTAGGTAGTAATGCCATTTACTGGTATATAAATGGTTTAATTTCGCTTCTGGTCATTCTGTCTTTATTAACAAAATACAAATATGTCTACAAGCAATACTGCCTTATGTAAACGAAAACAGTAAACATTCATGTACATTATACTTTATTAAACAAAATGTCTTATCTGCTGTATTGTTGTTAGAAATGCATATTCTTCTTGTGTTGTATCTTATTGTGCCTGTAAATATATTAAATAAAAACAACTGTAAATAATAGTGGGATGCTGCCAAATAATTCTAAATGACCATTTATTAGGGGAGATTTGACTGTATGCACAAGTTCGTTGTATACATATTTTAGGTTAAGACTTTTTTGTTCAATTGATTCACAATCATACCTGAAAAAAAAAATCATTTACAAAACTCATACAGACACCTATGTAGTTAAAAAAAATGTACATGTAAGAATTGGTTTTCAATTATTACAATACAAATGTGTAGCAACCCTGTACATAAAATGAAAACATCGGGGAAATTTGAAAATTTAACAACTACATGATAAAGGCAGACCTGTCTGGATCTATATCGCAATTCCGATATATTGGGAACGTGATCTATGGACCATGCAAAACTGTGATATAATAGATTTACAGTGAAATCAGGGTCTGTTCACTAGGCATAATGCCAGGACCTTGCAATTTCAGTTTTTCTTTTTTTCTTAAAATGCAATTACAAATTCTTACTGTACCCTTACAACAACAATGCACCTGTGGTGTCTGTGACAGCTTCTTGTTGAAAACGTTTTGCTAATTTCATTATTCCTTTACATACAGTGACTGAGTGTCTGTTTGATGGGGACTGCCTGTATGCATTTGTCTGAATTCAACTATGGCAGTGTGGATAAAGGTAATTTAATGGTCATCTCTTACATTCCCTGAAAAATGAGGGTTTATTGTTCAGTAATATTGTCCCAACATGTATTTTATTGAAAAACTGATTAATTGGTATCAGTTGCTTTAGAGATATGTAAACTATCAAAAGAAATAAACATAGTGAAATGTCATGCAATTTGGGCGGAAGAATTACTTTTTAGAGTGCAAAGTTGAATTTTAGGAACGGCAATGTATCATTGTTGAATCAAACAGATTGTAAAATAAACCACGTACAGTTACACATGTTATCTAATTTCTAGTTGTTTTGGTATGCTTACATCTCTCATCATATATCTTTCTAAACTTAGATAAGTTCCCTGTCCTTTCAATATGATGTGGTGAACAATAACCGATATCAACAAAACTCTACAACGTTTTGATGATTTTGTTCCTATTTTTCAGGTAGCATTACTGTTGGTATACCTTTCAGTGTTGTTTATTCTAACCCGCCTGCTTGAAGCGACGATATGGTATGAGCATGGCCCCATGTCCCTGCAATTCCTGGACCCTATGACCCTGTCCGTGCTTCGCTTGAAGGCCATCCTGGAGCAGAGAGGAGTCAGCTTTGAAAACATGCTGGAGAAACAGGAACTATCCAACCTTGTCCAGTCTACAGGTACTTGAACTATCCAACCTTGTCCAGGCTACATGAACTTTAACTATCCAACCTTGTCCAGGCTACATGAACTTTAACTATCCAACCTTGTTCAGTCTACAGGTACTTGAACTATCCAACCTTGTCCAGTCTACAGGTACTTTAACTATCCAACCTTGTCCAGGCTACATGAACTTCAACTATCCAACCTTGTCCAGGCTACATGTACTTGAACTATCAAGCCTTGTTCAGATAACTGGTACTTGAACTATCCAACCTTGTCCAGGCTACAGGTACTTTAACTATCCAACCTTGTCCAGGCTACAGGTACTTTAACTATCCAACCTTGTCCAGGCTACATGTACTTGAACTATCTAGCCTTGTCCAGGTAACAGGTACTTGACCTATCCAACCTTGTCCAGGCTACATGTACTTGAACTATCCAACCTTGTCCAGGCTACATGTACTTGAACTATCTAGCCTTGTCCAGGCTACAGGTACTTGAACTATCCAACCTTGTCCAGGCTACATTTTCTTGAACTATCCAACCTTGTCCAGGCTACATGTACTTGAACTATCCAACCTTGTTCAGGCTACATATACTTGAACTATCAAACATTGTACATGCTACATGTACTGGAACTATCCAACCTTGTCCAGGCTACATGTACTTGAACTATCCAACCTTGTCCAGGTAACAGGTACTTGAACTATCCAACCTTGGCCAGGCTACATGTACTTGAACTATCAAACCTTGTCCAGGCTACATGTACTTGAAATATATCTAGCCTTGTCCAGGCTACAGGTACTTGAACTATCCAACCTTGTCCAGGAAACATGTACTTGAACTATCTAGCCTTGTCCAGGTAACAGGTACTTGAACTATCCAACCTTGTCCAGGCTACATGTACTTGAACTATCCAACCTTGTCCAGGCTACAGGTACTTGAACTATCTAACCTTGTCCAGGCTACAGGTACTTGAACTATCCAACCTTGTCCAGGCTACAGGTACTTGAACTATCCAACCTTGTCCAGGTTACAGGTACTTGAACTATCCAATCTTGTCCAGGCTACATGTACTTTAACTATCGAGCCTTGTCCAGGCTACATGTACTTGAACTATCGAGCCTTGTCCAGGCTACATGTACTTGAACTATCTAGCCTTGTCCAGGCTACAGGTACTTGAACTATCCAACCTTGTCCAGTCTACATGTACTTGAACTATCCAACCTTGTCCAGTCTACAGGTACTTGAACTATCCAACCTTCTCCAGGTAACAGGTACTTGAACTATCTAACCTTGTCCAGGCTACATGTACTTGAACTATCTAGCCTTGTACAGGTAACAGGTACTTGAACTATCTAGCCTTGTCCAGGTTACATTACTTGAACTATCTAGCCTTGTCCAGGTAACAGGTACTTGAACTATCCAACCTTCTCCAGGCTACATGTACTTGAACTATCCAACCTTGTCCAGGCTACATGTACTTGAACTATCTAACCTTGTCCAAGCTAGTATAGATCACTGGTACTTGAACTATCCAACTTTGTCTTGGCTACAGGTACTTGAATTATACAACCTTGTCCAGGCTACATGTACTTGAACTATCCAACTTTGTCTTGGCTACATGTAATTGAACTATCCAACTTTGTCTTGGCTACAGGTACTTGAACTATTCAACCTTGTCCATTCTACATGTATTTGAACTATCCAACCGTGTCCAGATAACTGGTACTTGAACTATCCAACCTCGCCCAGGCTACAGGTGCTTGAACTATCCAACCTTGTCCAACCTGCATGTACTTGAAATATCCAACATTGTCCATACAGCAACAGGTACTTGAACTATCCAACCTTGTCCAGGCTACAGTTACTTGAACTATCTAACCTTGTCCAGTCACGAACTATCTAACCTTGTCCAGGTAATCGGTTCTTGAACTATCCAACCTTGTCCAGGCTACATGTACTTGAACTATCCAACCTTGTCCAGGCTACATGTACTTGAACTATCCAACCTTGTCCAGGCTACATGTATTTGAACTATCTAACCTTGTCCAGGCTACAGGTACTTGAACTATCCAACCTTGTCCAGGCTACATGTATTTGAACTATCCAACCTTGTCCAGGCTACATGTACTTGCACTATCCAACCTTGTCCAGGTAACAGGTACTTGAACTATCCAACCTTGTCAAGGCTACAGGTACTTGAACTATCCAACCTTGTCATGGCTACATGTACTTGAACTATCCAACCTTGTCCAGGTAACAGGTACTTGAACTATCCAACCTTGTCCAGGTAACAGGTACTTGAACTATCCAACCTTGTCATGGCTACATGTACTTGAACTATCCAACCTTGTCAGGTAACATGTACTTGAACTATCCAACCTTGTCAGGCAACATGTACTTGAACTATCCAACCTTGTCCAGGTAACAAGAACTTGAACTTTCCAACCTTGTCCAGGTAACAGGTACTTGAACTATCCAACCTTGTCCAGGCTACAGGTACTTGAACTATCCAACCTTGTCCGGGTAACAGGTACTTTAACTATCCAACCTTGTCCAGGCTACATGTACTTTAACTATCCAACCTGGTCTACATACATGTAGATGAAACACTCACATGTCACATAGAGCACATACACAACAGACCTGTAGAGGAAACACTCACAGTGTTTCCTCTACAGGTCTGTTGTGAATGTGTCCTATGTGACATGTGAGTGTTTCTTCTACATGTATGCTGTGTATGTGTCCTATGTGACATGTGAGTGTTTTCTCTACAGGTCTGTTGTGTATGTGTCCTATGTGACATGTGAGTGTTTTCTCTACAGGTCTGTTGTGAATGTGTCCTATGTGACATGTGAGTGTTTCCTCTACATGTATGCTGTGTATGTGTCCTATGTGACATGTGAGTGTTTTCTCTACAGGTCTGTTGTGTATGTTTCCTATGTGACATGTGAGTGTTTCCTCTACAGGTCTGTATGCGGCCTATATGGCATGTGAGTGTTTCCTCTACAGGTCTGTATGTGTCCTATGTGACGTGTGAGTGTTTCCTCTGCAGGAATGTTGTATATGTTTCCTTTGTGATACGTGAGTGTTTCCTCTACAGGTCTGTTGTGTATGTGTCCTATGTTACATGCGAGTGTTTCCTCTACAGGTCTGTTGTGCACGTGTCCTTTGTGACATGTGAGTGTTTCCTCTACAGGTCTGTATGTGTCCTATGTGACATGTGAGTGTTTCCTCTACAGGTCTGTATGTGTTCTATGTGACATGTGAGTGTTTCCTGTACAGGTCTGTTGTGTATGTGTCCTATGTGACATGTGAGTGTTTCCTGTACAGGTCTGTTGTGTATGTGACATGTGAGTGTTTCCTCTACAGGTCTGGATGTGTCCTATGTGACATGTGAGTGTTTCCTCTACAGGTCTGTTGTGTTTGTGTCTTTTGTGACATGTGAGTGTTTCCTCTACAGGTATATATGTGGCCTATGTGGCATGTAAGTGTTTCCTCTACAGGTCTGTATGTGTCATATGTGACATGTGAGTGTTTCCTCTACAGGTCTGTTGTGTATGTGTCCTATGTGACATGTGAGCGTTTCCTCTACAGGTCTGTTGTGTATGTGTCCTTTGTGACATGTGAGTGTTTCCTCTACAGGTCTGTTATGTATGTGTCCTATGTGACATGTGAGTGTTTCATCTACAGGTCTGTTGTGTATGTGTCCTATGTGACATGTGAGCATTTCCTCTACAGGTCTGTATGTGTCCAATGTGACATGTGAGTGTTTCCTCTACAGGTCTGTTGTGTATGTGTCCTATGTGACATGTGAGTGTTTCCTCTACAGGTCTGTATGTGTCCTATGTGACATGTGAGTGTTTCCTCTACAGGTCTGTAGTGTATGTGTCCTATGTGACATGTGAGTGTTTCCTCTACAGGTCTGTATGTGTCCTATGTGACATGTGAGTGTTTCCTCTACAGGTCTGTATGTGTCCTATGTGACATGTGAGTGTTTCCTCTACAGGTCTGTTGTGTATGTGTCCTATGTGACATGTGTTTCCTCTACAGGTCTGTATGTGTCCCATGTGACATGTG